>MUZC01000118.1:516082-548063 GCA_002072015.1 Radix auricularia | reverse complement strand
TATATATATATATATTTATATATATACAAATATATAGATATATATAGATATATACAGAAACATAGTAACGACGCAGGATCGATAGAGACACGGTTTTGTTTTCGCCGCAATGTTATATGTTTTGCCAAAACAGGTTCATTTAGTTTAGCCATTATGCCAGGTGCTTTGCCATTTCTAATGTTTATTTCATCCTCGATTGACACTGAGATGGAAAACTTGGACCATAACTACGTGAAGCTGTCCACAACCTCCAAGTTTTTATTCTACATCCCGTAAGCACCAGCTTAGTGCTTCCACTGGAGGTGCTTGAGTCGCATCCTAGACATTAAACGGCAGGACAAAGTGCCAAATAGTGCGGTCCTGATGCGTGCAAATAACTAAAGCACGCTCTTAATCCTTAGTGAAAGACGCCTAAGTTGGCTTCGACATGGAAAAAGAATGAGTCCGGGTCTCATCCCCAAGGACCTCCTATATGGAGAACTGGAATCGAAAAAGAGAATGACAGGGCACGTCTCAAATAAAAGATGTCTGACAGTTCGAAAGCTTACCGAATAAAAACAAATGACTGGAAATGCAAAGCAGAAGACCAATCTAAGTGGCACACACTTGTAAAAGAGGGCCTCATGGCATCCGAGGAGCGAAGGATGGAGGGCGCATTCGTATGCAAAGGCTGAGGTAAAGACTGTCCCTCAAGGATAGGAATGCCTAGACACACGAGAAATTGGCACCAAACTAAACGGTGATGCACCATCGTTACTTGAGACGGAAGGATGCCCTCTCTCACTTTCTCTATCTCTCTTTCTCTCTCCATATATATTTATATCTATCTATCTATCAATATATATATATGTATGTATGTATATATATATATATAAATATATACAAACACATATATACTTATAACGTTTTACGTAAAGCGTTATGAGCCAAACATCTGTCTGTTTGTAACAACATGTAATGTAAATATAATTCCTAAAATTATGCTAGTAATTTATAGTTAATAGAGGTATGTTATGGATATGTCGAAACATGTGTTTTTAAAAAAAAAAATTATTTAATCTTATCAGTTACATTCATATGGTTATCCATGGTTTGTGTTAAACCTAGAATTTTATAAAGAGCTTTTAATGTTCCTAATGTTTTGGTTGTTCCTTTTGTTCAGGCCAACTTTCCTACGACAAAATCACATGATTTGTGTGGGATTGTGTTGACTGAGATTCAAGGGTAGTGTTTTTGACACTATGCTTATCTAAATATTATGTTAGATTGATGTTGTGTTGTGTAGCAAAGTCAGAAGTGTATGCCTAATGTATTATTATGAATCTGCTATTTGCTATTTGTTCATCTATCATCTGGTGTTAATTGGGATTAATAGAGTGTTAAGTTCTTTAAAAAAAAAACAAAAAAAAAAACAAACAAACAAACAAACAAAAACAAACAAAGAAACAAACAAACAAACAGACAAACAAACAAACAAACAACTCACTAAAATACTATTAAATTAAATGAGTGGGAAATCCCCGATCAGTAATGATAGATAAGAGTGTTAAAGCGTAATACGCTCGTTATGAAGATTGTGTTTTAGTGACAGAATTCAAGTCAACCTTACGTCCAGTTCGTTCTGACGTTCGACCAATCGTTGCAAGGCCTCTATGAACTTTCGGCGCATCTCCTCTTTTAGCCTGTGAATCTTGACATTAATAATGGTAATTCTTTTTAATCTTGAATTGTCTAGAAGCTTGGAGAACTTTTGTAGCTCTTTGACGTTTCTACTGGGTGAACGCCAAAACACGTCATTGAAGATAATGTTCACTTCTTCAAGATAACTTGGGAACTGTTGCACAAGTTTTATGGCGTTCTTTCCTTATTAGAGTGGAGAAAAAAGTAGGTTACTTTTTAAAACACATGATTATTGATTTAAAATAGGGTCGTAAATTTAAAGAGAATTAAGATACGAGCAATAAAACTGAGGCGACGTAGGAAAATAAAATACACTAATTAAATAGCTCTATCCAGTCACAATATATTCTTATTGCAGATGAGACGCTGTCATTATCCCTTAAAGGATTCGAGAGATATATGAGGAAAGGACACTTTCAATATTACATGTGACAGATAAAATGGTATTTTAATGCAATGCTGATTCCCTTCCCTCTCACTTTTTTGAAAAAAGTGAGAAAGAAAGATGAAAAAAGAAAGAAAGAAAGAAAGAATGAAGAATGGAAAGAAAGAAAAAAGAAAGAAAGAAAGAAAAAAGAAAGAAAGAAAGGAATAAAAGAAAAAAAAAAGAAAGACAGACAGAAAGAAAGAAAGAAAAAAACATACTTATAAAGGGTATCCTTTAGAGTAGAGATGATTTGAAAGTATTTCATCGCTACACACCGCTGAGTTTATTTTTAGTCATATCATTATTTATTAAATGTTTTACTGTACCAGTACCAGATTACAACGGTACAAGTTTTATCCTTATAATAATCAAGAGCTAAGTTACTATACCAGACTTAATTTTAAATTGAATTTCCGACTGAATTTCTGTCTGAAGTTTGGGTTTTCTAGCTCCAAATAAAATCGTCTTGACCCTCCACAGACAAGGATCCTGAAAACCTTGGTTCCATGACTTGCAGACCTTTACAATAGAAAGATACCATACATTTTAAGCACACTTGATGTTAAGTGGTCATGGCTATGGATAAAAAAAAAGGTTTGCTTTAGTATTTGACCTTAAATATTATTTTTACAATTCTTAACTATGAAGTTAACTATGAAATTAAATGGTTCTGACTTTTATATGGCGACAGTGTGGAAACAACAAAATATTTCTTGATTAAAATTTTACGTTGACACAAAAAAGCAACAAAAAAGACATTAGAAAGAAAAAGATGTATCTGATTGCGTGTATCTAGAAATTTAAGCTGTTCTGAGAATAATCAGTTGTTTTTCGTCCGTAGACGAGGACCACTCTGATTATGAGTCCATTCTTTATGTCACCACAAGTGTCCTCTGATGGCGAAGCCCTATTCTTGTACGAGAGTTGCGCTCCCATGTCAGACATAAAATGGATGGGATCTCTTCAGCAGGATTTAATACACGGTTTTTTCCTGGCCTGACGTTTGGACTTCGCAGCATACTTTCTATTTGCCTCATATATTACTGCGTTGTTCCTTTATCATAGAGCGTCTGGGACTCGATCACTCGCTGCTGCCTCCAGGATTCATACCCGATGTCAAAGGCCATTAAAGTAGTTTTGACCGTATCCTTGTACTGCTTACCTGGAACTCCGCGTGCTCTATTTGTCGGTAGTGTTAGGACACTGCTTAAATTTTTAATTTCTATACAAGTGGTGGCAAGCGTGTTAATAGTTAAAACCCGTAACAGTAATGCCAATTCAAATTTCACCTTACCAAAATGTTCGTGCTACAACTATAAAGTGCTTCGCAGACTCTCTTAGTATTGCAATCTGTGTGTTTTTAATAACAACTAAAATTAATGGGAAACATATGCCGCCATAACATGAATTCTAGGGAACTGTATATACTATTTTGACAAGAGTTATAAGAAACAAGAGGAGACTTATCTAGAATAAATCATCAAACAATGAGGTTTCTTTTTTAAATACGTTGTTTTCTTCGTAGAACTATCAGAATTTAAACTCAATTTTATTATTTCTTTAACAAATTAAATAATGAACAAGTATTATCGACCACCATTCATTTTTGTTATACATAATCGATCTTTCTAATCTTTATTATACTTTATACAATCATTCTCATTACCCGAGACATGGCACTTCTGTCAATATCGGCCATCATCATGTAAATTTCCCTCAAAAGGTAAGCGGGAAGATTACTCCAGTCATGAGATTGTTGTTCGTTAATTTTCTCTTCGTTGTTTTTGCACAAACAGCCACGCCTTAAAGTAGGGCTGTTTGAAAGTTTAATTTTTTTGGGGATGGACATTTTTAGACAATAGTTTTGTTTTTATTTGTTGTAGTAATGAAATCCCTTGTTTGGGGCCGATGTGGTTGAGTGTTTCAAAATAAAGCATAGAGGAAATTCCCGAAAAAAATTAAAATGTGTAAAGAAACAGGTGTCAAGGAAAAGTTCATAAAAGTTACAACATTCCTTACACTTATTCTAGGCCTAAATAATATATATTTCTCAGCCTTCAATATTACTTTTTGAATTTAGACTAACATTTTATTGACTTGCTGAGAAGTTGCGGATGATAATTAATATGATTTTGAAAATCACAAATCTCAAACAAATGCTCGTTCAAATGGAGACTTGATATTTCCAACAGCAGTCTGTGGGAGTTGCCCTAAAGCAAATAGCAGTGATTCTAGAAAGCACAAATAACGAAACGGGCAAACTGTATTGATGCGCGAATGTATATTTCCGTGATTGCATCAGCCCTTGACTGTTTCTTGTCACATCTTTTTTATGTTGAAGAAAATGTCACGGATGACGTTATAACTTTCTGGATAGTTTTCTCATGCATTGAACTAATAGGGCAACCAGTTTAGCTGCTCTTTAGAGGACTGTTGACTGTTTAAAACGTATAAGACTTTGCTCTTCTTCGCTTAAAACTAGAAAACATATTTACTGTATTTCGGCATTAAATTTTGAAAAAAGTGGGACCTAAAAAAGATGACGAAAACCTTCAAATGCAAAGTTCTAGTTCCAAAGTTAGTCAATATATTTTTAAATAAAAAACGTTTAAAACATTTTCGCTTATAACTTTTTAAATCTGAATCTTAAACCTTACGTGGACATTTTCTACAGGTAATTTTTACATTTTTATTTTTTTTTAAATTTCATCATCATGAGTTTTAACATTTATAGTTTACCATATAATAAGTATAACATTAGTATGAGACAGGTGTAGCCGTACTTTGTTTTAATTTTAATGTTAGTTAATTCTTATTTTTCGTATATTTCTGTTTTTCCCTTCATAAAATTACACCAGTTGAAGCACCATTTAGCATTGTTGTTCCTAGAAGAGACTAATTCATCGTCAACAACATTCAATTGAAACATAGATATTACATTTGATATAGAGCCTGAAAAAAATAATTTAAGATAGCATGAGTATGTAATTATGTAAATCAAGAAGAAAGTAGGTTTGCAGTTAGTAAAACTTAATAATGTTTTGTTAATTAAAGACAGTCTGTTTGATCTTTTTGAAAAACTAGGTTCCAACTTTTGGGAAAACGTATTGACATTAATTATTGTGATATTGAGGCTTAAAAGATTGTTACACCAAATTCTGTCATAAAACATCGGCATTACACAAATAGTTGTGAAGTTTCTCAGTCTCATTGATGACCAACCTTCTGGTTTAAATCACTTTAAAATAATAGTAAAAAAAAAAGATTAGCGTGAGAAATGGATATGCTTGAACGAAGCTGATAGATCATCATTCGTTACGCAAAATGATTAGAAGAATCAAATCTATCAAATTATTTGGAGAAAAACTGCCCACTGAACCATATTATCCACCGTGGAATTATTTACCCGCCATCGCTTTACTTAAGGTGTATTAGCACTTGAGCGATGAAGATAGAGTCGCCATGGCAAAGGTAATTAATTTTATATCACAAAAGTACATATCAATGACAACATTGCATATTTTTTTTAATTTAAGCAATATATTGCTATCGTAAATGCATGTGTCTTTGATGGGTGATTAAAGTAGACGAGTGGATATTTCGATCCTATTGGTATGATGTAGGAGACATGCGTAGTGAGTAGTGACTTTGCTGGGGCTTTTTGTCATGTAGCCGAAAGCTATTCGTTTTTCAACTACCATTTTTAGCCTTTTAGTTATAATAAATGGTAGTTGAAAAACGAACAGCTTCCTGCTATTTTTTTTTTAAATTCGTAACGTTGATATTGCTATTTGCTATTAGATACCCCAGAATGACCATGTGTTGAGGGGTTTCAATGTTAAAATATTGATTAAGATAAGGATAATTCTTTGAATGTTGTAAATGTATTTGAAAGTGTTCTCTTTATCGATCAAAAAATAATTAGAGTGTGTTTTAAAATACATAAAAATGTAAATTTGCATTTTAGAGGTATAGATATAAAATTAACCTTTGAAAAATAATTGTGAATATTTCCATACAAAAATAACTACACAGATGCCGAAACAATGCCATACCTACTTGCATATGCTCCTACTATCAAATATGTATTATAAATCATATTTACTTTTAAAAATGGATTAATAATAAACGCAGGTTATGCCCCTTTTTAACCTCTATTCTTATAGTACTGTGTTTGAGCCTATAAGACAAACTTAAAATATTTTTCATAGTTAAAAAAAAATAATTTATTAGATAATTCGTTTTGCTTAAAATAAGCACCTAAAACAAATTACTGCCAAAATGGAAATATATCATTTGTTTTTACTCCTTTCATAATTTTTGATCCTTTATTCGTTTCTTAAGTCATGCCAGGCTTGGAGTGAAGAGCTCCTGAATGCCAGTTTGTGGAGAAAGAGGACTATCAATTTTGACTCACAAAAAGAAATTGGAGATGGCATGATTGGGACATTTTATAAATCACAAACAGTGCTCCCACTGTGTGAAGGTTCGGTAACATAGATATTGTATGTTTGAGGACATTAAATTTTAATTAAGCGCTATTGAGACATAACACGTTTAAAAATTAAATACCTATTGAAAACTAGCAGTTAATTTTATAAATATATATTGACAAAAGGCTCATTTCATTTTAAATGTATATTTCGTGTACAACCCTCATTACAAAAACTCGTTATATTTTGTGAGTTTTTGCAATGAGGGTTGTGCATCTAAAGTTCATTGAAAATGAAATGAGCCCTTTTTTCATTATACATTTATATTCTTAATAATTGCCATTGCATTAGACATTATATATGGGTAATCGTGTGACGGCTAGCGTAGCGCTTGTCATGCGCTCGAATATCAGTGACTGGAGGAATTCGTTCCGGGGTCAAGGGGTTTTCTCTGTGTCCGCCCAGCTCAGAATTGTTGCCTAAGTCTAGTTATGGAAACAAATGCAGTTATTTATTGTGTGCAGCCTTTATAGCCGGGGCCTTAGAACAGACATAGTCTGTGGACGAAGAATCTTCTGTTGAAAAGAAGGGTTTGTTTAGATAAGTTAAGACAATCTCATTCGCATCTTTTTTTCCCTTTGTGTTGCATTTAGTTGTCATCACTTCAGTTCAATCTTAATTATTCTATTGATGAACAAAATCATTAAATTCTATATAGGAAACAGTGGAAACAAATTTGTGAAAAATATCCTTATGTATCTTCAAGACCTTGAAATAATGGTCAAGATATGTAAAACCATTCCACGGGAAATGGCGAAAGACTTCTCTACATTCGTAGAGTTGTTGGTTAAAACAAAATTGATGAAAGTCAAAATTACATATTCGCAAATGGATTTTGTTGAATACCCTATTCGAGCTGTCTTCGTGGAACCAGTCATAAGATTATTAGAAACTCACCCAGGGCTGAAGGTAAAATAATATCAAAGAATCGCTATTTCGTATGCTGAACGTGTCTTAAAACGATATTTTAAATAACAGATATTCTTATTTTAATTACCTAAATTCTATGATTTTTTATTCTATTTGTAAAGATGTAAAAATTTAAGTCATTTTTAAAATAGCTATTTTTTTTCTTTTTTGGTACTTAGATCAGGAAACATAAAATCTGAATTCAATTTTGTTTAAAATACAATTGTATAGCAAATATTTTACAGAGATAATCTACAGAGAGCTTTTATGTATAACGTTCAGCCCTATTTATTTCACTTTTAGTTGAAACATGATATTTTTTTATATTTCTAGGAGATCATGATCACTTCACCTTACTTGAGACTAAAAGACGGAGTAAAAGTGATCAAGTGTTTGGGAGGAAAAATTCAATTCCTTTCACTCCGGAATTTTTTTACTTATGCGATTGACGAAATTCACGAGGACAAAATAATATTCAAAGAAATGAAGGTAATTTTAATTGTAATGTACTAGTTATGTTAATCCTTATATTTAATCTTATTACTATTATTATTTTAAAATACTACTAAGATTTTCATTAAGTGTAGTAAAAATAATAAAAGACTTCAGTCCTGTCATGGTGACTAATGCATTATTCGTGCACTAGAACAAAATCTTTAACGTCCTGACCGGCCGAATGCTGGGTATGCGATACAATAGTTGGATTCCAAATTCATCGGCTGTCTATAATTTCTTAAATCTTTTTACATTGTTCTCAAAATTAACTTTAAAATCCATTTCAGAAATTTCAAAAATCTATCAAGAGTAAACCTGGACTATCAATTTTTGTCTAATGACATTCTCAAACTTTGGTCCTTAGGATATCCAGCACTGACATACATTTCACTTTTTGCTGGGCCAGGTAATAATGATGCGATCATTTTCGTGTTATAATTTATTTTGTTTTTTGTTTTTAAAGGAAATAAATTACACTTTTGAAGCGTGTGGTCGAAATAATAAATTAAAGCTGTTTCATAGCCTATAAAACAATTAAATGTTTCTGCTTATGCCTTTAACAGTAAAAATTAATGTACACTTGTGTATTCATAAAATTTATATCATCAATATGCATAATTGGCTATGTCCGCCACAATCATCCCGTCCGTGACGCTAGGCAGGGTAACTCCTGGTTAAAAAAAAATAGACTTAAAATAATGTTTAAAATGCTGGTTTCGAAATTAACAGTGCGTATTTCTCGCAATAAAATATTCTTCCTGGCGTTATTATTTAAGCTGAAATTAATATTTAAAGGGAACTAAGTAAAAAGAGCCATGGTTTATTTCATTTAGTTAATATTATATTTTTTGTATTAAATATCGGTTTTTATGCCTGCATGTTAATAGTATGTATGATATTCTAAATTTAATTTTCTTTATGAATGTAAAATATACATTATTCGGCTATATAAGATTTACATTTGGTTTGTATTTGATGTCATGTGTCGATGAGTTTCGAACTAAAATTACTGCAAATGAAGTTTTCCCACAAATGCTTCAGTTTAGCGTTTGCTTTTCTCTTATACTCTACGAGAGTGCATATTTGTGTGTTTAAAATTATAACATTTTTAAAAATTGGAATATCCCACCACGCAATAGTTTTTGATTGATTGTCATTACATGCAGTGGCACATCAAGGAATTTTTAGGGGCTTAACCTAGTTTGTGCCCAACATACATGGCAGTAGCGTAATATTTTATGTAAAATAAATTTTGACTCTTAATTGAGGGCCCCCTCAAGTGAGAAGTCGGGGGATTTCGAGTTTCGTCCCTCTCCCCCTACTACTACGCCAATGTTTACATGTAATATTTTAATGCGTCTTAGACAAAATTTAGTTTTTATTTTTTAAAAAAACGTTTATAATGGAACTGGAAGAATAACTTACTTGAAAATAATGCAAACTGTAATTAAAATACCTAAAACGTGTATGCTAAATTGAAAATGCGATTTATTATTGGTACTTTAATATTTTATTTTATCCTGTGATAAACTTCACTTCAAAGTTGCATGCAAAATAGATAGTACTTGTTATTCACATTCGAAGACCTCAAGATAAAAAGCAGCAAAGATATATTTTAAATTTTTTTTTAGTTATTCCCAGTATTTTTATCTTATCTTGTCATATATGTTACATACGCTCCTTCTGTACAAAAGATTATTGTGTCTTACTTTTATTTATGGTTTGTGTTAAGTCCTGTATTCTTACTAGAGTTTTAAATGAAGATAAAGGGTTGGCTTTCCTGGCTCTTCAGGCAGCCCATTACACACCCGAATACCGGACGGGAAGAAAAAAAATAATATGTGTTTCTTCTTGCATACGGAATAAGAAAGGTATTTTTATCTTTATGTCTATCTGATGGTTGTATTAAGTTATCTTTGTGTTGTATTTCTAAATTAGGATTAATTGCTTTATATATAATTATCAATTTACTCTTGGTTATTCTATCTTCTATTGTTTCAAGGTTTAATGATTAAACTAATGATGTTACTCTTGTAAGTTTTGAATATTCTCCAGTATCTCATAGTGGACAAAAAATAGAATTTCTTGAATCCGATCGTATGTAAAAAAAATGTATCCGACCTAATAAACAAATCAAATCTATTTAGTTAATTTATAAGAACTATGTATAATTTTAAACATTAAAACTTGATTACTTCGAAATTACAAAAATGCTACATAGTCATTTCTTCCCTTGAGCCCTACATTAGAAAATAGTTGCATTGTGTTGTTTACACGATTTTGATAATGTGATGGTAATAATGTATGGACCATTGTCATAATAGATCTGTAATAGGGGCTGACTTGACAGTATTTAAAACGTTTTTGTCAATTCTCAAAACCTTTATATTTAATTGTAAATACGATTAACTGTTGATACTTTAATGTTTTCTATCATCCTGTGACAAGCTTTGCTTATTACGTTTCATATAAAATAAATAGTTTTTTGCTAGTTACACGTGTAAATAGTTGCATCTATTTTTTAGTGTTTTTGGTAATGTTGTAGTAATAATGTATGGGCAAATGGGCGAATAAACTGACAAGTCGTAATCTTCAATGAAGCTTAAATGGCTTCAAATCACAGATGTTTTTGATATAGATCACATTACAGTCACATATTGTAATTTCAACGCACTGTACAACTATCAAGATTACGTCATTATTATTCATGCAAACGTATATAGCGCGCAGCCTAAGCCAAGACGTTTTGTCATAACATATATATTCGTATATATAATCAAACGATATAATTTGCCATGTATGCCTGTTTGCACCGGGGAAGAAATTGACATAGATTCTAATAGTGATACAACCTGTCTCAAAACCAATGCAGATTAGGACTTTTTACCCACAAAAATCTCAAGAAGAAAGTGTCTTAGCACAACTCTTGGCCTTACTTTTGACAAGTTTGTATATCATCGTCGCACTCGAGGTCTTGAACAACTGAGACCTGCATATTAAAGAGGTGGGGGGCGTTATTGTAAGGAACGGATGACAACCACACCACTTCCTCTTCAGAGATAAAGTAATTCAACACATAAACACTAGTGTTACGTAACAACCACATGACTTCTTAAATCAAAATAAGGCATATGTTGCTGAGGAAACTAGGAAAACCAATATTCTATCAACATTAACATTCTAATATACAGGAAATTATAGATTTAAAAGTAAAAAAAAAGTCAATGATAAGCGTAGGACGTAATAATCATCTGTATAGAAGGAGTGTCGTTAAATAGTAAGATATGATGCGGGTAAGGAATCCTAAGTGTTTGCACGCGTTTGAAAAGCAACAAACATAACGACTCTTAAATTATTGTTTTAAAATAAACCTGTGGAACTTGATTAAGTTAATTTTATTTTTAGAAGAAAAAAAAAAAAAAAAAAAAAAAAAAAAAAAAAAAAAAGAAAAACGCTGATTCCAATGTAAGATTTCATATTTTATCAACGAGACAATGACATCTTTCTTTTCAAATAAAATGTAAGGTTCCTTTAATTCATCGTAAAATATTTTATTTTAATTAAAATAAATTTGCTACTTTAAAAAAAAGGTTTGATTTGTTTGACATAGCAAAAACACGAGGAGAATTGATTGTCAAAAATTTGATTCGTCCATTTTTTTACTATATATCCCCGTGTTGTCAAAGGGTTATATATATTCTGGTCAGGGGCTTAATCTGGCCTGTTGTACCGGTCCAGCGCCAATCTGTCTAACTGTTCCCAGTTGTGCCTACTCTTTTTAGAGTCAGTCTCCAGTTCCCTACTCCAGGTCGTTTTGGATCCACATCTTTTCCTCTCGCCCTGGGGGTTCCAAGTGAGGGCTTGTCTCACAATGCTGGATGCAGGCTTTCTGAGGGTGTGGGCAATCTATCTCCATCTGCGCTGACGCATTAGCTCTTCCACTGGCTCTTGCTGTGTACGTTGCCAGAGGTCCTCGTTGGTGATAATATTGGGCCACCGGATTCGGAGAATTGTTCGGAGACATGTGCTTATAACAGCTTGGAGCTTTTTCGAAACGGCTGCTGTAATCCGCCATGTTTTGTTCAAAATGGCAAGACAGGTTTTACTGTGGTGATGAATATCCTGACCGTGGTCTGGAGGGTCAAGTTGTTGCAGCTCAAAACTTTTTTCAGCTTTATTAAATGGTGACCCCAACAATACATATTATTCCATGAAAAGTATATTGTTAAAATATTTTTAAACCACGCAAAAGAAGAGAAGACACATGAGTACAACTACTTAACAACAATAAAAAGAAAGAAGAATTAATAGCTACATTTAAATCCTCATCATTAAAAACAATTCCTAGAGTAAGGTAAAATTATATTTTATTTATAGTTTTATCGCATTACAATTCAGTACGAATTATATGTTTAAACAATTAGATCTAGAGATCTTTTTACGAGATCTTCAAATAAGTTTCCCGACAGTTTCCTTTTTCTTGTTTAAATTCTGTCAATAGTTTTTATTTCTTTTATTACACAGTCACCTAAGGATCTACGCATTTTACTATTTTCTTTAATCAAAGTCATTGCTGTTATTTACTACAGAATTCGCTAAAGAATAATTTTGGTATAAATAATATAATTGCAAAAAAGATGCAAATAATTTAATAATTTGTATAGGTTGCAATAAACACCGAAGTTGTGATAAAAAAAAACTGGAGACGATGTATTTGTTTAAACATTAATAACACGATCCTTTCTTCTTGTTTGTTTTCCAGCGCAACATTCAATCTGCTTCGAGGCATGGGAGGATTTGATCCTTACTCACCCAAATGTACTCGTTGAGCTCAGTACTCACAATTTTTTTCGCTTCCATAAAATATTTGAAATCTTACCACCAGCTATGCCTGTTCACAAGTTAGTATTGGAGTTGTACAATGGCGAAGAAACAACTGAGCTACAGGTAGGATCCACTAGTCTTTTAATATATATATATATATTTTTTAAAAAGGTAGATTTGACTTCCTCACCCATTAAATAAATAATACTTTAATTAGAATGTAAGACCTCAAAAACCTTAATACTTAGGATATTTTTATCAAGTTATTCTTTTTCTTTGTTAATTTTAATCATAACTTTTTTATCATTTACTTTGAGCTAGTTGTTAAAAAGGCAAGAGCATTTAATACTATAATTCCTTTTTAATTATTGAGTATATAAGAAATTATAGTCAAGAACGTTATTTCATACGGGGTTTTTAATATTTTTTTCAGATTTTTTTTTAAAAGTTAGATTCATGAGTTATTGTTTTTATATGCATTCTAGGATAATTTTGTCTTGATATGACAAATTAGCCATATAAATCATGTCAAATGTATTGCTTGCATGTTAAAAGCTAGATATTGCAATCTATGGCGGATTAAAAGGGGGGGCTGAGCGGGCTAAAGCCAGGAGCCCCCGACGGTTTGGGGCCCCAAACTTGTTATATTTTATAAGAAAAGTGTACAAATGTTCGCACGAACCCTTGAAAATATAATAAATAAAATAAATTTATAAATATTATCTATTAATTTAAACTGATCGCGATTCAGGCCTGACTCTGACAGTCTTAATAATCTATAAAACTTGGCTCACTTAGAGCATATAGTATAAGATATAGTTTATATTTTTAAAATTTCAGAATTTAGACAAGCTCCTTTGGCCGTGTGGAAAGAGTATAGGCATGTGATGCAATCGGTCTCGGGTTCGATTCCCAGCGGTGGAATGTAAAAAAATTTCTTTTCACACTCAATTTATAACATACACCGAACATTTTAAGCAGTTATTTCTTCGTGTTTCTTTTGTTTTTCATTATTAATATTTAGTTACAGTCTTACATTAGCTGTTAGCAATCATTTTATTTTAAGGGACGCTGGTTGGATAGGACCCCCTTTTGATTGCAGCCAGGGGCCCCGTGCAGTCTTAATCCGCCCCTGATTGCAATATACAAAGCTCCGTTATGTTGAGCAAGTAAGAGGTGACTCATATCAATTCAAGGTAAACGGAGACTGATTCTACACTGGTAAAAGTTTTTATAATCGAATAAGTAGGAGACATGGTAGCGGAGCAGCAAATCGCTGAGGCCGTGAAGCTCCGAATGGGCATCTGACATCAGTTGGTGAAACCCTCCACTTGTAAACACGGCCTGTTCTTTCTTATAAGAAAGTAAGACTCGAGAATTTCATATGTAATGTTAAAAAACAATGTACTTGAGCAGACGAATTAGAATATCTCACGAAGAATGTGTGATGAATTTTTTATTTAAATTGTGTGGTTAGTTTTTAAATCGGAGATTGATTAATTTTTCTTTTAACACATACAAAGATATAATAAATTTCTTGATTACGAGACATACTTTAAAACGTGTTTGAATTTACATATATTTCTGTTAGCGGCTGAATAGCGAAGTCAATAGTGTGCTCACTTCACAAGTTCATGTGCGTGTAATCTAGCCCACGTTAAGCCACAATAGAAACATCTTGATGAATGACTCTTGCTACAAAAGTCCTCCGCTGACCTGGGGAGGAGATTGGCGCCGCCAGGTCTACTAAGCCCCGAGAAAGTTCAAATGGAAACAGTAGACCTCCTGTGACCAGCAGCTTATGGGACACACATAAATATTTTTTTTTAAAAACCAATACTGTTTCAAATGTCTTTGTTATGTTAATCTATGTTATAAAGTTAATTGTGAGATGCACACAAGTTCCACAAAAATCCCTAATATATTTTGTATATGCGATTATTTCTTTTTTTAGATGACCAATTTACTTTCTCGTGTGAGCAACTACCAGAAAACTATCAAACATCTTGCCATCAAGATAAGTGGGAAATGTAAATTTCTTGATTTTACACTCATACAGAACCTACTGTCGCCCTGCACAATGTTGTAAGTCAGTTCGTATAAGTATGTGTCATTTGAATACGGTTGCGCAGAGCCAAACCCATTTTTACTCCTTGTTAAGCCGATCCTCAGGTATTCTGAGATCAGTCTTTTTATTTTTTTAAATTTTTTTTTTTTGTAGTTGTATTACTTTTACAGCTCACAGAAGAAGTTAATTATTGTTTTGACTGATACGAATTACCCAATTTAGTATGATTATCGATAAGTAAATACTTCGGTGTTTGGTTCTCACATTGGAAGTGTTGACAACTTTAAAGTCAATAAAGAAAATATAACAGCTCTTACAAGTTCCTACAGAAGGGAGGGGTGGGTGCTAGGTTCATGAAGGTATGGCTCAGTGCTAAGCAATAGTTTTGAATGTGCTGAGAAAATATTTGAAGCCTCCAGGACGAGATAAGTGCAGTGGAAAGTGGAAGCGCTCCGGTCCGATTTAAAAAATTGGAATTCGGTACACTTCATTTTATTAATCATATGTTTTTACCTGTATTTATCTAATAAGAAGATTTTTACATCAACTTTAAAAAAAAAATGATATTCATCTTTAACTTTTACACATTTTGTATAATTTCTTTTACTGGAAAAATCTTTGTGATAAATTGAAATTTTAAAAAAAATGCCAAAAAGATATATGTTATTTTGTTTTGTATTGTCCGGCGCTCTACAATTATACAATTGAGTAATAATTGATTATTTGATTTTATCTTTTAGGCCTCCATTAACCTCCAGTTATTTTTATGAAAATCCTACTAAAGAGAATTACATGTGGATATTGTCCGAAGACGGCATCTGACCCTTTTCAGTTGCACCACTTATTGTCATTTATGGTTTGGCTTTCATTAAAACTAAACCATAATAAAATTGTATTAGGCCTACTAAATTTGCTAGTTCTTTCATTTTATAACGTTTTCATTGTTTCAAAATTAGTCAATTATGTGATACAAACGGCTTAACTCAAATTTACCCAACGACCGGGCCTTGATCCAATGCCGATCCGTGGAGAGTATGGTACCGGGAAGGGAAAAAATTAATTAATTCCAAATGTTTAATTCACAGAGGTGTATACGTTTCGGGATTTTAAGACTTTCCAAAGAAAAAAATATCTTGCGTATTTTTAAAGAAAAATAATCTGGGACACGAAGGATTTAAAAGCATCCTATGTATTGACCAACTGTATTGCCATGGCTGAAATGCTATTTACTATCACTCAAAAATTAATCTTGCCTTGTATTGACGAAATTTGTAGTGAACTTCAATGAGATGCCTCTTATAAGAAAATGTAGTTCTTGAGGCTTGTTTCGGCTATCACTGTAAAATTGAAGCATTTTGGAAATAGGCGAAGAATTTGATGCATTATTGGGGATTGATACATCAACGTTGATCGCACTTTACAGATATCGAAATCAAGGACAAAATAATTGTTTACATGCATAATCTTAAGCAGGAGGGTGTGCATGAAAAGTTATTATGTGAATATCTTCACCAAACAACACCACAGGAGAAGAACTGTTTAAATAACTTGATGGTTATATATCAGGACAATTTATAAAATTGCTATTTTGTGTCGTCTTAGGAAAAACGGACCTGTAGCTAAAAACAGAAGATGGACTTATAGGATTAAGTAGAATGCACCTTAGGGGAAATCTACGCATTGTAGCATTTACAAAGAAATGCCGACAAGAAAAAATATCAAAGGAATTTCAACGTGTATTAATTTATGTCCTTAAACCTTTCTACGCCATCAAAGCGCACGCCCTTACGTCACACATGTTGGAGAATCTTTGTGAAGATATGGAAGCAGAGCTGATGTGTCTTCTATTATACAATTAAGAGGGTTTTCCAGAGTAAAATTGCTAATCAGAGTATAAGAATAAGGAGCGATTTGCAAAGTTTTCACTCAGAAAAGAGTTAACACATTCCCCTGGCAATATATGGGTTGTAAAATTGGTTTACCTGTGCGAAATATTCTGCGTGATTAATGATCAACAAAAGGAATTGCATCCGCGATCGCACTGTCAAGTAAACATGGGAATAAAGATTATGTTTGCTGGATGAGGATCAACCCCTGGAGATACCTATTGACAGTGGTCTTCAAACTACTTTCTATACAACAACTCTGCTAAAATGAATTGAGTCATTGCTCAATATCTTGATATTGCCAATTTGGCACTTAAATCCCTAATGCCATCATGTCTATCCTGTTTGGAAGCGTAATTTTCTGCATTGGAAGCAACCAGAAAAAAAGCACAACGAATGAAATGTATATGGGATAAACATTTTGGGTTTCATCGTCTCTCTTACCCATTGGTGAAACCGTCTCATTGCACAGGGACAGGTTGAGGGTTCTCATTGCACAGGGACAGGTTGAGGGTTCTCATTGCACAGGGACTGGTTGAGGGTTCTCATTGATTTATAATTCTATTAATTTAAAATGTTAAATCTGTTTGTTATCATGTTATGGCGTAACCGAATTTTATTTTTAAGACATGCATAAACACAACTTAATGAAAATTATTAAATCAAAATAATCTATCTCTCTCTCTCTCTCTCTCTCTATATATATATATATATATATAAATATATATACTCTACTTGCACCAACCATGCAGGACAAGACCCCACCAACCAATCAGATTGCAAGAAAAGGTAGTAAACATTCAACATTTCGTGGAATTGAAGTCAATCAGTATGTTCTTTCGGAACAACAAAATAACATTTAATTAATAGTGCAGTGGTTATGACATTCGCCTAGCACGCGGAGGTCGCCGGTTCAATCCCCAGCTAAGACATTACGTTTTAATTTTTTTTAAATGTATTTGTCTGTGTCCGTTCAAAGCCCACAATCTTTTTCGATCACCATAACAAGCAAAAGACGAGTGGGAATAAGCTTGACAAATGACGTTTGTCAGGTTATGTAAATTACTTTGTTGTTGCTAAGCTAGGGTGGTGCAGGGTTGGGGGTGGCAAGTAGCTAACCACAGTTCAATTTTTTTCCAGATCAACAATGAGTCTCAGTTATCCCCGCATCTGAGGTTCGTCGCGTTGTTCTGATTTCATCGTGATGTAGTTTGAGTCTGTTCACCCCCACCACCAACTTTCTTTGCACTATCTATGAGCAAATCTGCGGCGTATGATACGCTGCGAGCATCTAGTATAAAATAAATAACCAATAACTTCCACTCCTCCCTTTCCCCACACCTCAGGGTGCCGCGTTAAAATGTAGAACAATCTCACGCGATTAAAAAGTTCGGGACCACTAACTTCACTACCAGTAAGATTACAGTTTGTAGTTATCGGGAACAATACTACAGTGGAAACATTTTTTTTTAAATGGTGGACAACAAAAATTATGAAAAACCTTAGATTCAACGAAAAATGTGAGAGACTGCCATCAATACTCCCTGTGTCGGGGTAAATTCAGTGACCTTGCCAGCACCAACACCCGAGCACTGGCCATCTGTATGACAGCCCAGCACGCTACTGCTCAACCACGCGTCTTCTGGTAAGAAGTTTGGAAATATATTTTTTTTAAAACTCTTTCTGGATATAATTAATACCTTTTGCAATGCGCTAGCCATAAAATCCGTAATTTTTATACCATTTTCCTTTTAAAAAGAGCTTATTTAAAAGTTTACACTTTTAAATTTTTTTTTTTTTAATGGAGAAGTTTGTACGTAAAAAATTAGCAAACTATTATTAATTATTAATAATTAATCATTTATTAATAATCGCAATAGTTGCTTAAAGCGTGATTTGTAATCTTAATCACTATTTCATCGATTAAAATAATTATAATCGATAAAATGTTACAGATTAATCCAGAAATTAGTCGTTGCATTTCGCATCCCTAACAATATCAAAACAGGAACGAAAAGCTAGAATGTTTACTGATGATTTTTTAATCTATAGCATAATAGACATAAAACTAAACTATGTCTTTCCTCTGAGAAAAGTATCAGAGTAACAAAGAAATAAAAACAAATAAATGCGAATATTTTATCCTTGGACGGGCTTTGTAACTAGTTATGCACAACGCAATTTACTCTAATTATAAAATAATACACAAAAATAACTTAATACAACCCACAGATATACATATGGATAAATACACCTTTCTTATTCCGTTTACAAGAACACATACAAACTTTCGTTCTTAACGTCTGGAATTGGTTTGTGTAACAGTAATGGCATCATTACTTCTGATATCATGCAATAGATATGGAGTCAGTACACTTCTGGCACTATCTAATAGAGCTTGCGAGTCAATAAACACGTCTTCAACACTTTGTGGTCTGGGTAATAACTGACTTTAATTAATCCTCGAATCAACCTCTATTACATATTGCAGCTTACAATAATAGCTACCCATTCCGTCAGTTCACCACTACACGCTATCTACAGTTCACAGCACAAACGACGTGTTTAATACTCAGTCATCTCACCCGCTCATACTATGTCAACACCACAACACAACACGCCTCTTACACTCACAGTTTGGATTGCCTGAAGAAACCAGAAAAAAACAAGTTCTTTATAAAAATTTAAAACTCTAGAATATTATGCATTATGCAGGAATATGACAAACCATTGATAAGCGTAAAATAATCTACTGTATAGAATGAGCGTGTGTAACAGATGAGATAAGGGAAAATAGATATATAAATATGAGGAAATGAAATTATCCTACAATTTTCACCCTCTTGATGCAGTCACAGCTTTGCTGGGCATGGCATTTAGCCCGAATACCAAATGAAAGACTACCAAAGAGACTATTCTAAGGCGAGCTCCAAAATTGCAAGCGGTCCCGTGGTTGACAAAAGAAACGCTTCAAAGACAACTTGAAAGCCTCTCTGATAGCATTTGCCATCAACCAATACACGTGAGAAAAAGCTGCGATTGACCGGTCCACCTGGCGCCAATCCATCCACGAAGGTGCCAGGACATGCGAGACAAACAGGATCAACACCGCAGATAAAAAGAGGCAAGCCCGAAAGACCAATGCTGCCAACCCTCCAGGGAGAAAACCCAGTCGTCCCTTGTCCTTTCTGATCCCGATACTTCCGTGCCAGAATTGGCTTCGTCAGCCATCTGCGCATATATAACAAAACCAGTCCCGGCAACCCTCGGAGGACTACAATGGTCCTCGTCGACTCGATGAACGAACAACAAAGTGCTGAAATGTGCAGGAAATAGTTGTTCTCTATAATTTCAAATACAGTAGCTGGGATTTGTAGCGATTGGGGAGCTAGGGGGGCTTTGACATCATTGGGGCCCTGCTATGGTGTAATAAGTATTGTACAAAAATTTATCACACTCATTTTTAGGCCCTCCTCAATGGTCGACCCGGTGGAACTTTTGAATTTTGACCCCCTCCCCATTCTCTTCCTACGCTGTCACCTAATGTTTTATGCACATGCACCAAAATTAACCCCTATTTCTAAACTGTGGAGGTAAATACTATTTCACCAGGATTTTACAAAGTCCGGCTCATGCCACTATGCGATACCCTTTTAACTTTAAACTTGCCAAAGGGGTCGTCGTAAAAAATTACTTACTCTTGTATTTGTTTTTTTCTTTAACGGCAAAAATGTGTTATAAGAAAAGTGGACAATATGTGCTGCTAGAGGGGAAAAGTATGCCAACTTCAATGGATGAAAACAATCAATGACGTTTTACTGTTTGTAAAAAGCTGACGAAGTTATGTGGTGTTTTGTGTCTTACACATTTTACGAAGGCCTAATAAGAATTCAATACTGTTAGATCTATATTGTTTCATTTAGCAACAGTTAAAAATATATTTGTGATCAAAGAACTATAATTTAAGGACTTTTTACATGGACATTTTTATTATGTCAGTTTAAGTTATAAGACAAAGATCTTCAAAACTGTCAGGCTATTTTAATTTGAAAGTGTAAACGTTTGTTCCTTTTTTTTCCGCGCTAACTTGGGTATTTCCGATAAAACCACTTCTAAATTTAATGCACTATTGAGCATTGTATTTTCTTAAAATAAACCGACATAAATATACTAACTATTAATTCACTAATAATTTTTGAATTGTATTCAAAGGGCCTAAGCATGAACTTTAGACCTGAATTTATCATCATTAATTAAGGAAGCAAAATGAAAAAAAGAATAAAATCAGTGAACGCGCTTGACCTAAAGACGCATATCAAACCAAATCATCAGTTCTGGAACCAACTTCCCGCCATCATTATACTTAACGTGTATCGGTTGCTTGGTGATGCAGATAGAGTTGCCATGGCCAAGGTAATGAATTTTATACAGCAAAAGGCTATAAAGCTGACAGTCATGTAAATTTCAGCAATACTTTGCAATGGTGGATACATGTATTTTTGATGTTTGGTTACAGGAGACAAGTGGATCTTTCCGTTTAATTGATATGACTTAGGAAACTTTAGCAAAAGATGCTGCTGAGGCTTTTTGTTATGGCGTGTAAATTTGAAAATCTTATAATTGGTATGGGAAAAAGTAGAGCTTTTAACTGGATTCTATCTTACTTGTGAACATTGATTGCTTGGTTGCCGCTATAATCCAAGCGTATTTTCAAGGCAAATGGTTGTAATTATGCATTTTTGAGATAATGGTAGAATATTGATTTTGAAATTAAATTTGAATATTGGAAAAAAATAAAGACGTTGATAATAAAATTATTTCCTAAACACTTTCTATTTACTTCTACTTTTAAATTTTACTGAATACTGAATTCAACTATTTAAAAATCATTACTAATTAGCAATGAATATTTTTTTGTATCTGTACTCTTAAATATTAATTTCTTGCCAAAGAGACTATTTTAAATTCCTTTTCATTGTTTAAAAAAAATGATTTAAAAATATTATCTATACTAAAAAGAGTCATTTAAAAATATTAACGTATGTAAATAAAAATATATCTTTTTTAACTCCTTCAATAATTTTAGATCCATTTTTTTTTGTTTCTTAAGTCTTGCAAGGCTTGGAGTACCGAGTTCAATAATCCAACGCTCTGGAGAAAGAGGGTCATAAATTTTGACCCTCAAAAACAAATTGAAGACGAGCAGATAGGAACACACTATAAGTCAGAGACAGTGCTTCCACTATGTAATGGTACGTTAATATAGATTTTCTTTATTTGTAAACACTACATTTCTATAAACCGGCATAACATATTTATACAATAAATACCTAGCAAAAAAAAAAAAAATAAATAATTCATATAAAAATTTGTATACCAGAATCTTTTTAAAAATTCCATTTAAAAATTCGATACGAAAATGAATAAAACAAAATTAACGGTCCTAACATAGAAGCAAAATAAGTAAATATAACTTACCCATTCATTAACTTGTATATTTTGAATATTTTTTATGCCTCACATCTCTGGGAAATTAAAGATAAAGTATTTATACTTTTGGCTGTAATTTCACCTTTCTATAGTAATATACCAAATGTAATTTAATTTTTTTTTTTCGATTAAAAGGGGTTTCCCTCTAATTTTCATTTTTAAAATTAAATGAGTTTATAGTCAACCTATATTTACTTTTTTAGGGCGTACCACAAACAATATAATAGCCCAAGCCAATCACTCACTCACTGGCTAATTCCGTAACGCAATGACGTCATTGATTAGTACAAGGTGTGCAAAAGGAGGTGTGCAAGACATTTATAAATTAAATATTATTTTTAAAATACTTCAACAGTCAATAAGAGTTAAAAAAGCGTTTGGTGTTTCTCGCCGTAAAAAAAGTATATGACGTTATTGTTTTAGCTGATATTATAATTTAGGAAAAGTGAACGATGTAAAAAGAGGATTTGATAATTAATAACTATTAATTACTTTGTTTACACTTCAGCAAGTTTAAACTTTCATATTTATCAAACAATAATAAGTTATTTGAGCGTTTGACAAAAAAGTTGGTGTCGTAGGCGCCCCACTACCCAAGTTATAAATTATTTTTAAAAATTCATTTCACTTACGTCTCTTTTCGTATAAGTTGCTCCTATAGCCATTTCTTGTCATCTTGTCCTTTTCATCATAACAAGTCTACTGAAGCAAAATCTTATTGTTTATTTCTATTTAGGAAACAGCGGCAAACGATTCTTCCAAAGTATTCACAATCATCTACAAGAAGTGGACATTTATGTCAACATATTTTATCAAATTCCATGGGAAATGGCTAAAGACTTCTTCATGTTCGCAGCGATGTTAGATAATGCGAATTTGACAAAAGTCAATATAGCTTATCCTAAGGAAATGAATCATTTAGGATACCGCACTCGAGATCTTTTCGTAAGACCTGTGAGAAGATTAGCAAAAAATCAGCGAACACTGAAGGTAAAATATTATCAGACTTGCTATTTCTTCTGCTGAACCAACCATTAAACGATATTTTAATTTAATAAAATTCAATAATAATTAATTATATAAATCATGATGCATTTTCTTTCTTGTAAATTTGAAAATAATAATTTCTTACATCATTTTAAAGTGCTAGGATCTAAGTGATGGTAAAGTCACTTGAGGAGCCGGGGTGGCGATGAGGCTGTAGCGTGTCAAAGTAGGAAATTCCACCGATTCTTTGTGAGGTCAAATTTAGAGGGAAGCATCATCGATCATGTACTTGGATGCCCAGTTGGCCTCCTCAGAGGAGACCGTTCGGCGGGGGGGGGGGATGTTCCCCCTCGCTATTAGTTCCCTGGGCGAGACATAGTTGCTGGTAGAGTTTCCCAGTAAATCACATGAGAGCGTTCCGCTCAGGGCTGCTAATTATCTTCCACATGTAGGATTTAGTAAAATTTAAATAGATAATAATTATGCATGTTTAAATCGGCCCGCAATAACGTATGCAATGATTCAATTTTCTTTAAAATACTAAGTTATTGTTTATAGTTAATGTATTTAAGAGAATGAAAAATTTATTTTTATTTACTCAGCGTTAAGCCCATTTTATTTCCTCTTGACTTGCAACATTATATTAACTGATATTTCAAGGAGATCAGCATCACCTCTACTCACTTGAGGTTATTGGATGGAGTTAAGCTTTTAAGGTCATTAGCAAAGTCTCTGGGAGACACTGTGCAACTCCTGACACTCAATAATATCTTTACGAATGCTTCGGACGAAATTCACGGGAACAAACGTATTGTCGAAGAATTGCAGGTATTTTTAAATTATACGTAATTGCTATATTGAACTTGAACTTGAACTATCCCTTAACCCGACGCTGGGTCGTTGGGGCACCATTTTGAGCTGCGCACTAACTCATGCCAAGTGTCACGATTCTGAGCTGCCCTCTGGGAATCGCTAAATGAAAGGCCGGTCCACTCTTTGATGTTGTCCTCCCAACTCTTCTTTGGTCTGCCTCTTTTCCTTCTTCCCTGGACGGTTCCTTGCAATATCGTCTTTGAGAGACCTCCAGATCTTGACACGTGTCCGTAGCATCGTAGTTTCCTCTTTTTAATTGAGGTGAGAAGGTCCTCGTAAGGGCCAATGACAGCACTTATTTTGTCGCGGACCGCTTCGTTCGTGATGTGCGCCGTGTAGGAGATGTTTAATACCTTTCGAAAACATCTCATCTCAAGCGCACTAATTCTTTTTTGGAGGTCTGCGGTGAGCGTCCAAGCCTCACAACCATAGAGGAAGACTGACATCGCCAGAGAGCGCATTAGTCGAATCTTTGATCTCAGGGAGAGCTTCTTGCTTTGCCAGATGTTTTTCAGTTTGCTTAGTGCTGCAGTTGTTTGGGCCGTTCTGGCAAGAATTTCTGGTTTTGAGCCTTCATCGGATATTACAGCCCCTAGATATTTGAAGGTAGGGACCTCCTCGAATTTTTGACCGTTTATCCGTATTTCACTTGTGAAATTCTTATTTGCCATGACCTTGGTCTTTTCTGCATTAATTTCCATGCCATAGGCCTTCGAAGTCTTCTCTAGCTTTGCAAGGAATTCTTTTAGTTCGTCCTCGCTGCCAGCTAGGCCGTCTATGTCATCGGCGAAGCGTAAGTTAGTTATGATCCTTCCTTCGATGCTGACCGTTCCGACATGGTCTTCGAGCACATCAGTCATAATTCTTTATAGGAAGAGGTTGAAGAGGATGGGGGAGAGTAAACACCCTTGTCTAACACCAACAGTGGTCTTGAACCAATCTCCCAGCTTGCTGTTGTAGAGTACTGCGCTGGATGCTCTGTTGTATAGGTTCTTGATCACAGTAATGAGGTTGGCGTTAATATTGTACTTGTGCATGGTTGCCCACAGTGCTGCATGCCACACTCTGTCAAACGCCCTTTTGAAGTCCATGAAGACATGAAAGAGGTCCCTCTGGTGTTGTAGATGTTTTTCACAGAGCACTCGCAAGTTGAAGATCTGCTCTGTTGTGCTCCTTCCTGCTCTGAAGCCTGCTATATAAACAATTATATTGAGCCATTAAGAGTTTTTTAATAATTAAAATCTACCTTTAAATGTAGTCAAAACAGTACTTTTACAAAAGTTCTTCATTATTATTTCTCGAAATTTTGATATAAATTTCATCACATTATCCACGAATATAATAGTTGATCTGGGTCAAATAAAAATTGCAATTATCGTGATAACGTTTATTGCAACAATTTTTTACAGATGACCACACGCTTAATGTGAAATATAGTTTGATTCTGATTTCTTAACCTTATGTAATATCTTAAATATTTTTACCGTGTTGGAATTATTACTTTTATAATTTATTTCAGAGATTTCAAAATCTGTCTAGAGTACATCTGGATTATGAAATCGTGTCAGAAGAATTGGTCAAAATATGGGCTAAAGGATCTCCAGCGCTGTCATACATTACGCTTTTGGCTGGGCCACGTGGCAGTAATCAGATACTTTTTTTCGTTTCTTTCTTTCTTTCTTTCTTTTTTTTTTTTTTTTTTTTTTTTTTTTTGAAATACAAGACACACAAATTAATTGTGGCATCACAACTAGGGTTAAATTTTTGTTATAAAACTTTATTTTGGCAAAGTGATTATCGGTTATGTAAATCAATTTTAAAAAAGTTTATCTTTTCTCCGCTGATTTCATAGACATATTCTTGTGATGCGACTATGACGATTAATGAGGAAATGACGTCAAAGTTTTCGTTGAGTCAAGAAAATGCCTTCCCACGCAGAGCTGATTTTAGGTTTGGCGAAGATTGTGTGGAAATGGTGAAATAAACGAAATGTCACATGCAATACATAATGTTTAAAAGTGCATCTTATATCTATCCTACCTCATGATTTCGACAATAGAGACGCATTTATAAAATATATTTTTGTTGATTTAGGATATCATTGAACTTAAGTCTTAGCACTGTTCGCAAAACAATAAACATATTAATTTACAAACATAATGCACGGAGCGCCCAAGACTTATAAGTAAACACACATTGGCGGCCATATTGGATGAAGATGTCAGCAAAGCCGTTATAAAATTTTTTCTAATATTCTTTAAACTTTTAAGTTCAGAAATAATTTTTTTTTAAAATCTATTGTCCTTTTGTGAAATTTATAAACTGATTATCGGTTTCAAAATTTGAATTCACCATATATGATACTTCATATTCAATTGGAAATATAATACCTACAGAAATATAAGGAAACACAGAATCGAAAAAAAGAAACTTTTAAAAATATATTTTAAACAGCACAAGGTGTACTTATTCTATAAACCTAAAATGGAAAGAAATATTCAAAAGTTATATAATTTTGAAAAAAATATTTTATTTTAATTAAAAGCTTTATTATTTTAATATTGTTTGATATATACTAATTTAGAAATTGTACATTATTACATAGTTTGGTGAAATGTGCTTAATGTATAAGGTTTTTTTCTTTTTTTCTTTTTTTTATATTATTGTTTATGTGGTTGAAATTGCAATAATTATTTAAAAAAAACAAAAAACAAACAAAAACTATGTTTTTTTACTTTAAATCAGGGGTGCCCAAATTCGGCCCGTGGGCAAAAACCGGACCGTGAAGCATTTTTTACTGGCCCGCAGCCTCATCTGAAATAATTAATTAACTTACGTATTATTTTTTAACAACATTAAGTATAAAAAAGTTGACAAGTTTTACCGTTTTGAGTACTTCAAAGGATGGCAAAAGCCAATAAAATTGAATTGTTTACAAATTATTAGACTTTAGTCTTGAAGACCGAGAATGGAAACAAATCTATTTGGCTATGTTTGTCCTGCTGTCTATGACGTTAAATTATGAAGTAAACAATATCTTTATTTATTACTGATGGCTATCGCCATGACTCGTGAGCACAGTTGACTAGCAAAACTTGTCTGTAACAAAGTCAGCTTAGTCAGGCTGGCAAAGTTTTTAAACTTCACTGTATCATTCATAAAGAAGTTCTTTGTGCTATACACCTTTCATGTGATCGTGTCCTTAAGCCAGTGATAAAGGATATGAACTCTATTCGCTCTAAAACCCTGTTTCACAGCCAGTTTTAGCACTGTCTTCTTGACATCCAGAGAGAATACAAAGTTGTTGTGTATCACAATGATATAAGATGGTTAAGCCGGGGGACAGCACTTCAGTGCGTCTGCACATTAAAAAAGAAATTGGGCAGTACATGGAAAATAAGGAAAAACAAATTCCAGAACTATCTGATAGTGCATGTCTTGCATATTTTGCATCTTCGGTTGATGTGAAAAGACATATAAACCTTCTTAACACAATTCTCCAAGGGCACAATGCAGTGGTAAGCCAATTATATTCACATATCAAGGCCTTTCGAAACGAGATTCAACTTTTTCAAGGGCAACATTTTCAAATGCAGCCTAATACCTCACATTTCCCCTTACTGCAGGAAACCATGACAAGTTTACCAGAAAGAAGCTTCAATTAGCAAATGAATAGGTATGTTGCTGATATCATATACTTGGCTGATGAATTTCAAAGACGCTGTCATGACTTTATAACTATTGAAAATGATAAACATGGTTGTTTTTTACATCTTCATAGTTCTCTGTAGATTTTGATAAAACTGCTGCAATCTCCAGCTGGAAGTCATTGAGCTGGAAACTGATGCTGATTGTCGCAGCAGATAATTTATTTCTACTCTTTGACTTTTACAGTGAGCTTCATGTTGAAAGAGAGATTAAAAGGAATTCGAACATTTTTTTAAAAAATGCTTACTATGTTTGGCTCGACATACTTGTGTAAGCAGACATTTTCTGTTATGAATTTTAACAAGATCTGTGTGAGGACGAGACTAAGTGACTCTCAACTACGTGATATCATACGTATCAAAACCAGTGGCATTAAGCCTGCCCTCACCAATTACAGCATTCAAGATCTCAGTTTCACCATTCACATTAAAATTTTACAATAAAAACTCATACTATGTCATTTTTATAATATTATTTTAACCCGGCCCGCGAATACCTTTGCAGAAAGGAATATGGCCTGCCATACAAATCCCTGCTTCAAATCCTTTATATACAAACATAACTACAAGAATGTTCATTATAATACGCAGTGCAAGACAATCCGAAAATACAAAATGTTAGTTATGTCTCGTAAAACATGTTTAACATAATGCACACCGATCGTGAATATATTCTTAAAAAGGGATGTCAATATAATACGCACCTTATGGCGCGACAGTTAAGGTCTTTGAACATAATACGCACCACGAAACTATGCGTCGGATTTCAAGGAAGGAGGGGGGGGGGTGTCGAAAAAATTGTATCTAAAATTGACATGATACATAGAGATAAATAAAAATAATCAAAAAAATCAACAATTTAATTACAGTACATTCCATATTTTTTAATTAGGAAACATAATTGTTATCATCGGAACGAGTCTGCCTGCAAAATTTCAGCTCGCTAGCTTACGAGGAAGTGGGTTAAAATTGATCCAACGTTTTTTGGCAATCAAGGGCTCAAACTGACACCACAATTTAATTTAAAGGATTTAAAATTGAAAAAAAAACGTACAAAAACTTGTTTTTGTACGATAAATCCTTTATATACGAGATATAACTATAAGGATGTACATTATAAAAAGCAAGGCAAAACAATGTGTAATTACAAAATTCTAGTTATGTCTCATAAGCGTGTGTAATATAATGCGCGCCGATCATTTTGATTTCATTTATATCACAAGCACCTAAGGATCTATGACTTTTACTATTCTATTTAACTAGAATCTTTTTTCTCATTTTTACATATTTTAATTTCACTAAAATATAATGGCAATGTAAATACTTTGTATAATGATAATTATTAATATTTTTCATTTGATTGTAATAAAATAAATTAACTTACTGTAAAGCGTGTCCAGAAACTCTCATATATTGAAACAAACTAGATAGATTGTTACTAGTTTTAACATTTCTGACTCGGCCCCGTCTTTATATTTTTTTCCAGAAGGACATTCAATTTGCTCCGACGCGTGGCAAGATTTGATCGCAACACACCCGAATGTGCTCATTGAGTTCTGTACACACAAGTGTTTTGCCTTTGAGTTCATATTGGACATCTTACCAATAGCAATGCCCATGTACAAGTTAGAATTGGATTTGTGGCATGGATACGACATTTCACAGCTAGAGGTAGGAACAACGAGTAATTTTTAAAAAAACTGAATTGATGTTTCTCGCTAACAAAAATACTGACTTTATTTAATCAGTAAGACCTAAAAAAAAAAAAAATTAAATATTTGTATCACTTTATAAATAATGATTTGATTTAATCGTTAATAATAATAATTATAGTAATAAAATGATAACTTATATAGCGCTGTATCCCAGTTAGGAGCTGGACTTTACATGGAGGTAGCAATACACGAATCAATTGCTTTGACATCGTTATTTGAGTTAGGTAAAAATATGGTGTATTCAAGAAAAAAATCGCTTAATGATAACTCTAATATATCTGATGCGTGTGAATGTGTCGTCACTTGATACTTCTTAAGAAAGTGATTTTAATAAGTAAAAACAGACCCGCCGATATAAATTTCGGGCCCCTAGGCAGGGCTGTCACGGGCCCCCGGGCATAAATCTCTAAAGTATCTTTAGGTCATGAGAATTAAAAAATTCACAGATCATATACTTTGTACTTATACTTTAGATAAGTTAGACAGATACATCATACAGGGTATGGTTTTATAATTATTCAGTTGTTATTTGAAAAAAATTGTATTATAAGTTTATTGTTTAAATTAAACTATAAAACCGTTTAATTGTACACATTTGTATTTATTGGTTTTAAAAACAAACTCTCCTTGATTTGGCTAAAGTAAAATTGTTAATAACATCATCATAATTTAATAACTTCGCCAAATCATGCTCAATCGCAAGAGTTGCAAGACCGTTCAATTGGTCTTGCTTCATGGTTGATCGCTGCACACTTTTTATTTGCTTTAGCTTGCTGAATGTTCTTTCAGCTTCTGCGACTGTTACAGGAATTGTACAAAAAATCCGTAATGCAATAGCAATATTTGAGAATATAGATTCCAACTTCAACTGGTAAATTTTATTCAGCAGTTTTATGGGATGAAGATTTTCACTTTGTGTGATATCTGAATAAATTGACTTTAGATGTTTTATTTCTTCAATTAAGTCACAGCTTACATCTTTGTCATATTCTTTGCAGAAATTAGAACATTTCTTTTCCAGATCAGTTTCTCCGATTTCTAGAAACAACCACAGAAAATTGAAATAATTGTTAATATCCTTTGCCAATAGTGTTGTTTTCGTCGACGAAAACTGAAACTAAAACCTTCGTCAACGAAAATGTTGACCTTTTCGTCAACGAGAACTAAAACTAAAACTAAAATTAGCAGCAAGACTAAAACTAGACGAAAACTAAATCTGGTAGACAAAAGACTGAATAAAAACTGAAACTAAAACTCCCCAACGAAATAAAAACTAAAATCCCCATTTATCGTTCTTTTCCGGTACTGCGGTCTATTTTAAGAAATTATTATGACCTAATTTCTTTGATGATCGCGCATGCGCATCAACTAGGCATCAAAATAATACAATTAATTAACGTTGAAAGTTGACAATGACAACAGCAGGAACTGGTGTTGGTGGAGTTAGTGGACGCCTAAAATCAAGTGATATTTGGGATTATTTCACGTACCGTATAGATTTAAACAAAAGTGAATGTTTGGTGACTAACGACGGTAAGAGATGCGACATACTGCTCGTGGGAAGGAATCCCACAAATCTAAAACGGAATTTAAAAGCTTGCCACTTATAGAAAATGATGCCATGGAAGAGAAGACTAAAATAGTGGCAGCACCCAGTAAATCAACCAAGTTGCCAGCTTCCAACTCTTCTGCCTCAAGGAAAATTACCGACATGTTTGGTAATAAACTTAATAAACATAAATATTCTGCACAAGTCTGCTGAAAATATTTCTAGAATGCAAGCTCTAACACGATTCATAGCGAAAACTGTTGTTTCCACGTCGTTGGTAAGTAATAATGTATTATTTATTTCTTAGTAGTTACTACTTCTTAGAACCTATAAAAAAAGACACATGTGACATATCATACATGTAGTATCATAACTTTACGAACATGAAGTTGTAAATCAAAACTTTTTCATTATAATTTTATGTGTATTAATATGGGCAGCAGTATCACTAATTTTGTTATGGGACAGGACAGGGCTTGAGAAAAATAATTGTTAGAGTACTTAAAACTGTTAAAATTTGTACACATGGCAGCTAAAATAGAAAAACTGTTAAATGTTATTCATTTCATTGAATCAATATAAGAATAAATAAAAATGGCTGTACATTGCTACATGATAATTAGTATGCAATTATAAAATGTAAATTGTAAAATAATTACAATAATGAAAGAATGCAATTTACATGTACAGGTTGAGCATGAGGCATTCAGAGAGTTCTGCCAGGCAATGGATCCCAAGTTTCAAGTACCAGGCCGTACAGCTATACAAACGGCTTTAAAATCGGCGTGTGAAGAACTCAAAAAGAAAGTTAAAGAGAATATACAACATGCCCGGCGTCTTACCCTTTGCTTGGATATTTAGTCTTAAAAGGGGCCTGG
>MUZC01000118.1:490261-516058 GCA_002072015.1 Radix auricularia | reverse complement strand
GGCAGCGTTCCTTGGCGTTTCGGCTTGTTTGTACAATCCAATTATACAGCAAGGTGAACATTTAACACTGAAAGTGTTTACTGTTAGTCATCCTCATACAAGTGATATGATTGTATAAAAACTAGCCAAGTCATGCTAGTTATTACGGACAATGGCGCTAGCATGATAAAAGCTTTTAAAACCATGTTTGTTGATAGATGCGAAACTGGCACTGGCACTGAATCTGATGAGGAAGATGATGATGAGGTTGACAATATTAATGAAGATAAAGACTAAGAGGATGCAAGGGCAGAAACGACTGTTGATAGTCCCTATTTGAAATTGAAACGCATATGTGCTTCAATCTATGCAGCTAGTTGTTAATGAGATGTCAAAGTGTGCTGCCATACAACCGATACTTGATTCAGCGAGGCGTATGGTTGAACAGTTTAGAAAATCATCTGCTGCAACCCAAAAGCTAGTGTTGAAGAGCAAGAAAACTCTTATTGCAGATTGTCCCACAAGGTGGTTAAGCACATTCCTTCTACTGCAGCGACTAATTGAACTGAGGGTTAGTGTGAATGCAGTAGGGAAAGAAATGGAAAGGGACACTCTTCTTTCAAGTGAAAATGCAAAAAATAGATCAGTTACTGAAGCTTCTGCAACCATTTGCCGAGTATACACGTTTACTCGAAGGCGATAAAGTTGTTATGTCATCAGTAATTCCAGCACTTATGGACATAGAATATCACCTTCTTGAGGCACAGTCTGATCAAGCTCTGGACGCATCACTAAAAGAGATAGCAGTCACCTTTTTGGATGGCTTGAGGCGACGATTTGAGTTTGCGTTGGAACCAGAGTCTGATATTTTTAACCGATACCTTCTGCAGCTTGATCCTACAACTGTGTCAGCACTGTTCATTTCAGGAGAAGAGCATCTTCTAAATGAAGCAAAACAGTTTGTGTTGCGAGAAGAAACTGCTTCAGCAGCAGCAGCCGCATTAAGTGCACAGCTTGGTCAAGAGCTTTCAGCTGCTGGTCAGCCTATTCCTAACCGAAATATCACTGCAACTGCGTCTCCTGATAGCGTTGGTTCGACAGCCCTGACTACATCTGGACCTTCTCTCAAGCGCTTCAAGTCCCTGACGCAACACATTGCGAACACCACACCCATCACCAATATTATATCTGCAGTTCGGGGGCCTGAAGACGAACTGGAAAAATTATTTGTTGCACTATCAAGAAACTGCCACAGCAGTCAGTGAGGATGGCAATGGTTTAAGCTACTGGCAATCACAGAACGTTCAAAAAACGTTTCCGTTGCTTGCACCATTGGCTTTAAATATATTGAATTATTGAATGCACCAGCTTCGGAGGCTTCCGTAGAGAGAATTCTTTCTCTTTGTGGTGATTTGACTACTGGGAATAGAAACAGCACTAATCAGAGTCTAGAAAAAACGGGTCTTTCACAAGCTGAACAGTCATTTGTTTTGATGTTTAGTCTTCACCCTTCTAGTGAACTGTTGTTACTTAGTTTAGTTAGTTCAGAGTTCTAGGTCTTAGAATGAATACATTTGTTTTCATTTTGCCTAACGTTTTTGGTTTCTTATTATTATTACGTTTTTAGTTGTTGTTGTTTTTTGTACATGCACTGCAAGTCTGCTAGTTTACAACTAGTCAAAAATTGAGTCATGGCATTGGCATATAACACTATGTGATAGTGTGATTTATAATGTGACATTTGAGTGAATGGACTCATTCTCAGTACACTGAGCTGTCATCTCTGTGACTGCTATTATTATGCTTCAATCTGTTTCAAAAATTGGTCATGAACAATGATGTTATTAGTTATTGGTGTTTACAAGACTAAAACTAAAAGTGAAACTAAAATGAATAAGACGAAAACTAAAACTCAGGTGTTTTAGTTTTAGTCGACGAAAACTAAAACGAAAACTAAAATTGGGCCTAAAACTAAAACTAGACTAAAACTAAAATTATTACAGACAAAACGAAATAAAAACTAAAACTAAAATAGGACCTGGGACTAAAACAACACTATTTGCCAATTAAAAACACTCTGTTAAACCAGATATAACACTATCAATAAATTTATAGAAAACGTTTACTTTAAAATAATCATCCACTTCATGTGCACTCTCTTCTGGCATAGGTTGACTTTCATCATAAAAAAGTTTACGTCGTTTTTGACGTTTTTCTGGAAGTTCTGTTTCACATGGCAAGTCAGACGACATAGCTGCCGCTGTTATTTTGGCTTCTGCTAGCAAAATGAGAAAGAAGTTGATTTGCGAGCCTAGTCCGAGGCCCCTAAAACTCGCCGGGCCCCTGGGCATTTGCCCCCCCCCTCTCGGTGGTACTGTGTAAAAATATTGTATACATTTCTTTATTCTGCAAATTATTTAAATAATATATTTCCCGTGTGATACACTACCGTTGCAAGCGTCTTAATCGTATGATAGTTGAGCTTGAAATTTAGTTTTTAGGCCGCAAGCAAGCGGTATAAAATTCCAAACCAATTTGTTAAATACGTGTATTTCTTTTTTTTTTTTTAGATGGTATGTTTACTGACTCGTGTGAATAACTACAAGAATACAATAAAACATCTTTTTGTAAAGATATATGGGGATTGTGAATATCTTGACTTTACTGTCATACAAGACATATTGTCTCCCTGCACCAAACTGTAAGTCATTTAGTATGAATGGGGAAATTTTGAGAGTAGTGTTCATTTCCATAAACTTTTCTACCCATTGTATCCCTTGCTCCCTTATGGTAATTCTCAGCTTCTCTGATGTATGACCTTATTATTTGGATTAATTGCTAGTTGAAGTACTCACGGCAGATTTTGATAAATGATTCGACAGATACAAATTTCCAAGTGTACTAAGATGGCTGGTTAATCAATCTATCGGTGTTTGATTTAAAACAGGAAGTTTGAAAAAGTTGAAGTTTTTTAAACAAAATAAAAGCGTCTATAAGCTCTTAGAGAAGGATGTAGTGCTGGTTTCATGAGGTTAGGGCGGAATACCCAATTTTTAGTTTTTTTTGGAACTGACAAAAAGTAGAGTGAAAGTGCAAAGAGAATTTATTTACTTCGGCACGTTGGCAATCTCTCAACAACCAAAATGCTATCCACGAATAATTTTTTTAAGGTTCGTGGTATCTAGCCCACGTTTAACCACAATACAAATATGTATGAGTGACTAATGCCTAAAGTGCAAAGCTGACTTGGAGAGGAGATGGATGACCCTAAGTTTACCAAGACCCAATTTAAAATATGCCAGCAACATAAATAATATCCCCTTTATAGCCTAAATGAAGTATGTTCCTATGTACTCGGTGTTTAGGGAATAAATATAGTACGAAATTTAGGCGTTCGAAAATTTCAATTATTATTCTTAAATCGTCCACAGTTTGATTGCTATTTTAATATGGTTGCTTGTTACATGCAGTAGTTGACTGTAAATAATAATTTCTCATTTCATAATCACATGTTCCAATCTCTGTTGCCTCCATGAACAGATTATTAACAATTTAAAAACATCAATTATAAAAAAAATATTTATATTATTAAGTACTCGATAACGACCCGTGGCATATCATACGGCGGAAATTTGCTAATAGATAAAGCAAATAAGGGGGAGGGGGGAGAGAACGGACCCAAAACATCAGCACGACGAAATGAGAAAATAGCGAGTAAAAGTTGGAGGATCGCCGACCAGAGCAAGCATACTTGGTCTCGAGACATGTGCGCTGCAGTTGAGCTACTCCCCCCCCCCCACCACTCACACACATCACGGACGCTTGCCAACCATGAAATGTGATTGGTTACCCCTAGTAAGGGTCATTCAAAATGCTAGCTTGATCACATAATGAGCTTGTGCTCTCCCTCTCTATATATATTGCTATTTTGGGGGTTTAGTTTACTCCAAAAATGTCAGTGGCACATTTACAATACATTATAATAAAAAACAATCAAAAGTATTTTCTCACAAAATAACAACAACAAAAAAAAGAAAAAAAAAAAAGATTTGTTCAATGTTTTAAATGATTTAAATGTTAACTGGAATTCATATATTTTTCAGACTTCCATTTAGCTGCAGGAATTCTGAAAATATCTCCGGTTCAAATAATTGGTGGATTTTGACACAAGACGTCAACTGATATTTTTATTTATTTGCTAATGTTTTCGAGTCCTAGTTTTGTTTACTCATAAAACAACAGTATACTATGCAAACTAGGATTATAATATCAATATTAGAGAACCTCTTTCAAGAGAATTAATATTTATGCTTCCAACTAAAGTTTTATCATAATAAACTTGTCTGTTGGCGTCGAAATAGATATCATTATTATACAATTTATACTTAACACGGCATATACAATTTCGTTTCATAAAGCAATCTTTAGCTAAGAATTGAACAAATATATTTGTTTTCTAATAATGTGTATTACAATTTCTAAGTTTATTTTCTTTCTCGTTTTGAACGTTTTCAGTAGTTATAATATACTTGATTCAAATGTTAAAACTTTTGGTCCCTAAATCATGGGCTGTGGAACGGTTTTTGTCCGTGAAGCAAATCGTACCGGGCCACCAAAATCTCGTAAAATTTTTCTATTATTTTTCTTAGTAGGTGTAATGATTTAAACCGCTTCCATCTTGATGGTTGTATCATATCTTGACTTCCGTTTATTTCCATATCTCAAGAACCATAACTCTTCATTTATCAACTCTAACAATAATAAGGCATCAAGAGTATAATTTTCCATTAATACAGTAGGGTGCAATGCTTTCAGTCAGGAATATTTGACTTTCTAGAAAAAGTTAAATAAACTTAAACAAAAAGGTCACGAAAATAGCATCCTTTTTTTTTTTTTGGACCAACTTTTTTGATAATAACCTACTTAATATCAGTGAAGCACTAACAATGAATTCCTAAAAAGACATCTGACGTAAAAATTTAGGAGATGCTGTTATTGAAATTTAAAAAAATATATATATTTTGACCATACATCTTTTATATACGAGACATTTTTCATTATAAAACGCATCCCATGGCAATTAAAAAATCAAACATTTTAAAATTATGTCTGATATAAAAATATGTAAAGTTTATACAACCTACTACAGTCTAATTGCTAAATTCCAGCTTGACTTGATAACGGGAATTTTTTTTTTTTTTTTTTTAACGTGTTTAATATAACACGCAGCGCGCAAAAGACTAGCATAAAATGTACAAACTTATGTAAAAACTTATCGTCCTTTATCAAATGTAAAATAATGGAGCATACATGGTATATTCACACTAAAAGTCTTAAATAGTGGAGCTTATAATGAAAATGAGGATAAAGCCAATATTCTTAACAAACATTTTTATCAGGCGACAAAGACGTTTTAATAAATTTAAGTATAATGGAAGAAAAAATTAACATAACTGTAGATGAGATAGATATACCATACAGAATGAGACTGCATAAAGCTTTTTAATAAGAAAAACAACAAATTACACAAACTATTTGTGTAAGAAAACAATAAATTTAAGCTTTATTATCAACTAATACAAATAATGTAAACGTTTCGGCTCATGTCTTCATCAGTATAAAGTAAAATAACATAAATTACTTACATTACACATATCTTAAAATATATTAGACCCTATATGGTAAAAAAATGAAAAGAAAAAGAAAAACAAAAACAAACAAGGACACAGAATATAGGAAAAAGGAGGAAGTTGAAGTATCTAAAGTAACAATGAAATCCACAACGGCAAAATTGTGGATTTGATTAATTCCATTTGGAGCCAACGTACCAAATCGTTTTATGAGTCTATTTTCCATGTGGACTCTATCATGGGTATTGGTTGCATATAGTATACCAGTAACTGCAATATCCAAAATACTGTCATGGTCAACACTGTTAAAATGTTTAGACACAGGACACTGAGCCTGTTTATTTATATTGTACAGGTGTTCTCTAAACCGATCTCCAAGACGACGACCTGTCTCACCCACATAAGATGAATAAGGCATACATTCACTCCTAAAAAACTTAACATTAAACAAAGCTACTGGCCCAGATAAATTGCCTGCCAGATTATTAAAAGAAATAAGCAATGAATTGTCCCCAATCCTTGCAGTTCTTTTTCAAGCCTCTCTAAACCAGGGTAAAGTGCCCAAATAATGGAGATTTTAAATTAATATAACACATAATATATAGTAGAATAATTAACTATCTTGACAAATATAATGCCCTATGCCAACATCAACACGGCTTTAGAAAATAAACAGAACATGTTTAACACAGTTAATAGGTCTAAAAGATGAATAAATATCAAAAGGTTTAGACAATAATGATCAGATACATTCAATATTACTAGACTTCTCAAAAGCATCTTAGTTAACTTTAAAAAAAAACGTAAATACTTTGGAATCTCATGTCCCTTAAATAACTGGATCCAAGACTTCCTATTGGGCAGGGAGAAAACTCTAATAATAAGTGGATCTAAATCTGTACCAATAAAGGTTAACTCAGGAGTTTCACAAGGAACTGTGCTAGGTCTCTCACTCTTTTTAATTACATAAATGACTTACCCAACAACATCTCAACAAGAACAAAAGTTAGGTTATTTGATAAAGATTGTATAATCTATGGAACAATTAAATCACAAAAAGATATCAAAACTTTAAGAAAAGACTTAATGAATTAATAAAATTGAACACTAAGTGTAGTATGTCTTTCCACCCAGAAAAGTTTCCATTCCTAAGAGTAACAAAGAAAAAGAATCTACTAATAAATTCAAGACGTTTTATTCATGGAAAAGAACCAATCCAAACTAAAGATGCAACATTTTTAGAATTCATTATAAATGAGAAAATGTCATGTGTTGAATACCTCCCCACCTCAATATTAGAACCTCTGCATTTTTGAGAACCGTTGAGGGTAGGCGTAGGTCCATCAACGCAACAGGGACGCTGTCCTTGAGATGGACAAAGATCCATGATGGACCATGGAATATTCCGTAGCGTTAGTATAGGTTACGACGTGGAGGTTGGCTGAACTTTCTCGAAGCCATGAATGTCAGCGCGTGATTAACAGTTGGTACACGCCACTGACCAATCAGATGAGAACGCTTCGGTAAAGCCACGCTATAGTAGACCCTTTATAAACGGTCTCTCAACCTTACAGCGGTCTCTTCTCAGAAATTCGCAATACACCAGGTCTGGCAAGATGCCCTCTCTGTAAATATTCAATAATATAGACAGAGAGACACTTGATTATGGACTGCACAGCAATACAACAAACTAAAACTACTTTAACACTACTATTAAAAGCGGGAACGATTCACCCAGTAAATATAGATAAAGCGATTGCCTTGAACACAATCCCTAGATCCCACAACACAACCCAACATGTCATCAGCTTACGTCTGATAGCAGAATACAGACAGCATATTTTGCAATGCAGAAGGAATGTAATATTTAACAAACACACATATACAGAAAATTTAATAGAGATCCTCTTTAGAGCGAAAATTCAAAATTTAATAGACCAAATTTAAAACAAATATAGACTAAACTAAAGTTAAATAATAGTACAACAAAATGGCGGGGCTGGAAACAGTCACTGTAAATACTTGTAAATATATTATATAGATATATATGTCCTTTTTTATGCGTAAAATGTTCACCCGGACAGTGTCTACGCTAAGAAATTCGCTATTTCCTTTCAGAGAGGAAACTGCAGAATCAAGAAAAGGAGACACGGAGAAGTCCAAGGGGGAACAGCCATCACCCATGTTTAAATTTTTTATGTTTCACACCATGTCACTTATCGTCCCCTTCATGCCCATATTTCACTCCACGGGGAAGTCACTCAACTTACTATGTTTATTTTGTTATGTTTCAAACCATGTCACTTATCGTCCCCTTCATACTCATATTTCACTCCACGGGGAAGTCACTCATCTCACCATGAATTTGTAGCCTCCTAACACGTTAAAATTTAGTTGTCTGTTGTCTTTAACACTGTTTAATTGTATCAGTATCATCAAAAATTTTGAAAAACCAAAAAAAAAACAACAAAAAACAAAACAAAAAAAAAAACTGTAAGGCCTTTAGCCAAAATAAAATGTAGATGCAAAAAATATTTTCAATAAACGCTATGTCCGAAAAAGGGCTGCAGTGGAGATCGATGAGAGAAGTTTGAGGTTTCCGCCGCAACCCCCTTTTTCTTTCTTAAAAAAAAAGATATTAAAAAAAACAAAAAAACACCTGATCTATAAGGCACGCTCGCCTCAGACAGACTGGTCTGGATGTAGTATCGTCAATGTATCTGTCCATCATCCAATTTTGAAAAACCACAAAAAAAAAAAAAAAATCTTTCCATTGTAAGGCCTTCAGCCAAATATTTCCTAAAAACTATGTACATTTAAAATAAATAAACGCTATGTCCAAAAAGGGACTGCAGCGGAGATCGATGAGAGAAGTTTGAGGTTTCCGCTGCAACCCCCCTTTTTTTTTTAAAAAAAAATTAAAAAAAAAAAAAAAAAAACCAGGTCTGGGGGTGTGACTGAATACGAGTTGAGCCCAGCTGAAGTCTGTTCAGCTAGTTAGTGGAAGCTAGTTGGTGGTAGTTAAAGAAGTTACTAGAAGAAGCTAGTTAGTGGAAGTTAAAGAAGTTACTAGTCAGTACTTGGATCTAGCAAGTTGGAGAGCCAGTGTAGTGGCGGAGGAACCATTGAGCTGCCATCTCAGACAGGAGATCTGGAGCAGAGGAGGGGAGCAGGTGGCCTTACCTTGAAACGAAGTCAGTGACCAGTGCGGAAGGGGCCGAATGCCAAGCTGACCACAGAGCGGAGCTACGCTTGATTGGCCAGACCGAAGCACAGCCTTTCAACCAGTCCTTTGGCCACGCCCAGTCCATGAGGGACGTTGGGCATCGTAACGAAATATTTGTATAATTATTAGAGACATAGATATCATAATTTATTATATGTTTATTAACTGAGGTTCCTGTATATATGTATATATATATAATGCATTAAATATTTTATCTCTTTATCATTTTCACGTAGGCGTTAGTTTTCTAATTATTAATGATAAGTTGTATGTCGTTATAGTTATAGTATTAGTATAGACTATAGAATAGTTAATTGAACCCTAGACACAAGATTCAATAGTGTGGACCCGCTCTATATGCAACAGTCGGGCCACAGTACTCAACAATTGGGGGCTCTGCGTTTGTGCGAGCAAACCCAATATTTCAACATCATGGAATTCCCATGTCAATGAAGTTATAAAAAAATCAAACAAAAACTTAGGTTTTATAAAAAGACACTTTTTAAAATGTAATAAAGATATAAAACTAAAATGCTACCTTACCCTGGTGAGACCTATACTAAAATATGCATCTTTTTTATGGGACCCATTCATTAAAGGATACATTGATAAACTAGAACAAAAAAGAGCTGCAAGATTCATTACTGAAAAATATTCAACACTTTACAAGAGTAAAACCATTATTTAAATTCTTTAACCTTGAAAACTAGAGGATAGAACCAAGAGTCAATTAGTAATTATTCATAAAGCAATTAATTCTAATTAAGAAATACAACACAGATAAACTTAATACAACCCTCAGATAGACATAAGGATAATAACACCTTTCTTATTTCGTATGCAAGAAAAAAAATATACAAGTTTTCTTTCTTCCTGTCCGGAATTCGGGTGTGTTGTGGGTTGCCTGAGGAAACCAGGAAAACCAAAACTTCATGATTATTTAAAACTCTAATAAGAGTGCAGGATTAGGCATAAAGCATAGATAAACTTAGGACGCAATCATCTTCTGTGTAGAAGAAGCGTCTGTAACAGATAAGACAAGTAAAGCTCGGGAATATATAAAAATGATATCGTCAATATAATATACACCACACCACACGACAGGAAAATATTAAAAATGTTGCTCGATATAATACGCTCCGTGACACTCTAGCACAAAAATATGCATGCTACATACAGATACATAGAGATAATATGACAATTTAATTACAGTGCATTTAATTGATCTGAATTTCGTTAGATTATTAAATCTTCGGCACGAGTCTGCCTGCAAAATTTCCGAACAAAATATCAAACTATCAACCAGACGCCATGAGTTAATATAAAGGCTTTAATAGTGAAAGTACCTGCCCCTTTTTCACCTAGCACTGTGCCTACAAGCGTTTTTGTAAATATCCCAATAAATTGAGGCTCAATTGAGAACTGATACATCCCCATCGTATACACTCTACAGATATTTACAAGAAGGTTACAGTAATTGGTTATTTTATTTGTATTGTTTTAAGCAACATGAGGATTTGTGATGGACACTTTCTTTGCCATCCCAAACCACAGGAGCATAACTATTTAGGTCACTGAATGAATACGTTTTTCAGGACAACCAAAATGGTATTTTTTTCGGCATATTCACTCACGTGCTGCTGCCATGACCGTAAAACTCTCGGATTTAATTTCTAGGAGTTGTTAGTTTACAGCTGAGAGTGGAGCTACGCATTTTTTCATTCGTAGTGAATAAATAAAAATTGGATTCTTTCACTGGAATTTGAAAGTATATTGATTGATTTCATTAGACTTTTTAATCCCATCAAAGCATAAGCCCTTAAATCACACCTATTTGATCAGCTTGGCGAGAAGATGGACGCATAAGAGACATGTCTTCTTCTATACACAGAAATAAAAAGGAAATTGCTAACCAGTGTATTAGATACACGAGAGCCATCGCATCTCAGAAAAGAAATCACCGCCGGCAACACATTTCAGTGACACGATACGGGTCTCAATACTAGCTAAAATGTGTCACCTATTCATCCTGCTAAATAAACTAAATATGTTTCTTCAGGAATAAAAATGACAACTGTTTTAAAGATGTCTGACAAGGTAGCAGCATTTAAACCCGAGCAGAGGACAGCGCATGATTTTAGATATTTTTTTAGTCTCTCAAACATTGGCTGAGTTTTTAACTTCTGATATATTCTCTTTACAATTTTTAACTTGTACTGACATTTTTCTTTTGTAATGTTATGTGTGAAATTAACCCCCGAAATAAATGTGAATTTTGCCTTAAATGTTTCAAATGTGTAGGTGTTAAAACCTTAAATCATGACATATTTTTAGTAAGATTTTACAAACCTAGACCATGACGAGTCCAACAGTGGGGTTAATTTAGGGTTAAATATAATATTGATGTTTTTAAATACAATTATTAAAGACATTGTTTAAATTCCATCTGGCTGTTGAGGAAAGAATATATAAGAAGCTTTATTCAGTAAACTTTCCCCGATGAAAGCTGTTATATGTTTGCTCTTTAAAAATATTTATGCATGTGAGACCATTGAAAACGTGCACAACAATTTCGATCATATATCTTCAATTTGCTTACAATAAGTAAATGGATTCATGACAAGTACAACTGCATGCTGGAATCTCAGAAGAAATTGTAACCCTTCAGGTGAAAATAGAAGGAAATGGCCGTTATGAACAAGCCTAAAATACCAAAAATACGTTAGTAAGTTAATCATGATTTTTTAAAAATTGATTTTGAGACCCTAACGTATTCTCCTATTAGTTGCATGTGAACTTTTTAACCATATTCTTGTCATAGTCACAGAATATATTCATTTACCTACTTTATTCATTTTTGTGAAAAAAAATAATCAATTTTCATTTAGGCAAAGTCAAATTGCTAGTCCTTAAAAAGTTATGTCTGTTTGTGTTCTTGTAGAATAATATTTCGTAATATAATACAGTATATGACTCTACTAAAGCTTTGAAATAAAATACACAAACAAATTGTGTAATGAAGACAATAAATTCAAGCTTTAGATCTACTATTTAGCTAATACATCATTAAGCGTTTTTGCTAAAGCCTTATCAGCACTATTAACATACAATACTACGGGGTGGCGGATACGTTTGTTTACTTTAACAGTGAGTGCTAAGGGGGTGTACTTAACTTTTTTTCTTTTTAATGTTAATACTCTTTATTAAAAATATTTTTATCCAACATATGTATAGTATTTGTTAATTACAATGACAGTCTGAGACTCTGTCAACCTCAACGATGAACTATTGACAATGAATTGAATGAGCGAACTTGAACGAATTTCAACGTACTGTGTAGTGTATGCCAAACAACAGTTTTGTACTGAGTGAGTAGTGTGTTGTACAAGAAGTCGTGATCTAGTAGAGACATAAAAGTACTGTTCTTTTATTCAGATGATTTAAGTTGAGTATGCTGTTAGTTAACGTAGTTTGTTATCTTATGTAGTAAAGTAATATCTACACTTGTAGCTTTTTAACTTTTTTTTTTCTGGGATTGAAATAAAATCGTTTGGTAAGTTTTGAATGGATTGGAATGACTTAAAAAACAACGCTAAATAATTTGTTAATTTTGTTATACATGAATAATTTAATGTTTAATGTTTTTTACTGTTTATATATTTGTTAATAAACATATTAATATTAATTTTATTTGATTTCAATTAATTCTTTACTACATTGATATCCGAATCCTATCCCCATCTGCCATAAGTATTTGGCAAATCTGGAAAGTGGTTGAAATCCCAATATCCTGCCGAATGTCCGGCCATCCCTAGTACTTACAAGTAAATTAAAATTAATTTAAAATTTTACAGACATACTTCATCAAGAAAACGGTAAATGATAAAAAAAAACATTGTTTGTTGTTATTTTTATTTTCGCACCTATAGTCCAATGCATGCAACATTTGGTATGCAAAACCTGACCAGTGAAGTGGCAGTAAGTCTTGGAGGAAAAACAGAGGACTAACTACACGGATTGTCAACTTCAAGCACTTGCCATTCTGTTTCTATATACCACACACGGAACCAGCATGTTGCTCTACACAAGGTCCTGAAGTTGTACATTGAGCGACAGGGAAAAGGTTAATAAGTGCGTATTTGTGTATTTAGGGAGTATACTGAATAAAATCTTTATTCATTTACAATGCTATCTGCACCCGCCTGAAGGATTGTTTTCTGATAAACGTAAGCAATTCAAAATTCTTGATAATTTATGAAATGTGTCTGGTCTGTCACAAGGGCGCGAAAAAAGTGCAGAAAATCTGATTCTGTCAATATCTAAGCTGAATTATCAATCATTGATATGTGTGGACACGTATTTTAACGACATATTTATATAATTTATAGAATATGTTGTGTAGAGGGGAATTTAATTACGGTACATTCGAGCTAAATGAAATTTTGATACAATGCATTTATTAGGTGCAAATTTTAAGCTCGATAGCGGCACGGGAAGTGGGTCATTTTTCACTTTTGTTTTTCCGCCCGACCGTTAGCCCACGACAGACAGAGACAGAGAGAGAGAAGACGGTGAACCTCATATAAGGGATTTTAAAAGATTGAACACAAGGGAAGTTATCCAGCTATTTGGATAATTTATGCTTTTTATATCTGAGTTGTATACCTTAACTTTATTATCAACAATAAAAACATTATATATTTTTTTTAAATTCTGTTTTCTCTAAAACATTTTTTACATCACTTCTAACAAAACTAACCTGATAGATATTGCTGCTCTAGATAAAGATTCTAAATTGTTAAATAGAGCAGATTGTAAATTTTTTAATGCATTTTAGATGCGTATAAATCTCAAAGAAAATTCTAATTTTAACCTTTTGTGATCTGTGCTTTTAGTACAAAAATATTTCTCAAAGTAAGCTATATTAACTTACTGGTGATGCAAGAAAATTCAAATACATTTTATAAACATAATAAAAAAAATGATGACAATAATTTAATTTAAATGTAATTTGATTGAACCATTTAGATATATAAAAGTTATGCTTCAAAAAATGCTTTTATTTTGTGTCAGGTATACTAAAACCTGGCTTTGGTTTCATTGCTTAATTACCATATAAAGTTACCTACTTTAATATTTTACCAAAATTTCTTATTCAATTTTTTGAACGAAAATCTTTTAATCTGCTGTTTCTAGAAGCATGACAAGAAGAGAAAATAATATCTCGGGAGCAACTTGCCATGTAGCAATGCCACCCGGAGAAGGTCAATATTGTGATAGAAAAAATATAGTTTAGTGTTTTGGAGACATGTTACATACCACAGTCATTAAAAATTCAGTTTTCATTTAGGTTGTAGTTTTAATTAGTCAATTCTTCTCAAAGTATGAAGATATTATCCATCATCTTCTTTAGAAGAAACAAATATATTTTACTTTATGTTATGGTATTGTGCTGTGGAGATTATTTTGTTAAGCCTATGATATTTTATTATTTTCAATAGGTTTAAATAAAAAAGGTAATTGCTTAATATGAAAAAAAAATTATTTTAATAATATAAATATATAATGAGTTAAAATTTCTCAAAATATGAAGCATGAAGATATGTGAATTTTTTATCGAAATAATTTTCCTATTTCATAGCTTTTGGAAACATGTTATAAACCAGAAGGCTTGTTATATAAATTTAACATAACAAATAAAACTATCTTACTAAAAAATGTCAAGAAGCAGAAATAACACGTACATTGATAATTACACTGTTACATCACACTTACTGAAAAAAGGTGATATTAATTTTTTTAATTAATTAGAATAATGTTTTCTAGTTACAGTACAAATTTTTATTGAAAATATATTTATGTTGGTTAGACTTCAAACTATTTCAAACAAATGTTAATTATATGATGACTTTGTACATATAAATATGATAATAGTAATGAAATTTTGCATGTTATTAAGAGTAACTTATTTCTCTTCCTAAATTTGCAATATCTAATTTTTAAAAATATATATTAAATATATATATATATTTAATAAGTTGTGATATATTTTTATTTTATAAAAAGAGTTACATTTCTGAATAATACTATCCAATTTTTATATAAAATACAATTGGAATTATATAAAAATATATTTATATTAATATCTATAACTTAACTAATTGTCCATTGAACTCAAGATTCTGTTATCAGAAATGATATGTCTAAAAAAAATAGCTAAATAATGTTTACTTGACAAAAAAAGTGTTTATTTTGATTTATTTTTAGAAAATTTATTATTAATTTTTAAGTTATTTCTTGCTATATAAATCTTTTATTACATGATACCTTTACTATCAGAATAAATTCATCAATGTTTCTGTTGTATCTTACTATAATATATATTAAAGAAAATATTTTATTGTTTTGTGTAAATAAATTACTAATAAATCAGATGATTAAAAATCCTTAAATTAATAAATTTAATAGATGAATATTTTTAATGATTGTCTAAACATTACATAAAATATCATTTTTTGTGATAGTAATTTTTTAGATGAGAAAATATAATAATGAATTCAATGAATTTTCATTTTGTTAATATGTTTTTTTAACAAATGTTTGTAGGAATGCAGTTGTTTGAAAAGGTGAAGCAATCTTGAATGGCAGAAAAATTTGAACTTATCATGAACTATTCAATGATATTTGATTAGCTTAGTTATTAACAATAATAGACACTAGAAATTTACATATTTCCAATTAAAATTGAAAAAAGTTTTATAAAATTATTTTAGTTTGCAAAGGTTTATAATTCAATTTATTAAAACACAATTAAATGAGTACCACATCACACAACATCAGTCTAGTTGTTATGACGAAAAGAAATATTTCTTAAACTTAAACATAAACTGAACAACAACAAAAAAACAGTTAAGTTGGTAAAAAAAATGTTTTTTCTCTATTAAACTATATGACTACAAGTTGTACAATGCTTAATACCTCCCAAGAAATGTTACAACAATTATAGGCAACTATTGAGTTATCCATGAACCTCATTTGATGTACACTGGTTTATTGTTGGCAATCGATTGAACTACAGTCAAACTCATAATATTAATAGTTAATAGAATGTTCAAGGTACGTACCTGAAAGGATGAGATGTTGCTGATATACAAAACAATATTTCTAAAAAGATATTTATTGTATGTGTTAATTGTAAAAAATTCAATCATCACCTTTATAAAAATAATTAGTAAATTAAATTTGTGTTATATATTATACAAAGGGAATCATGTGAACTGTGCAAACTAAAACTAGTCATCTGTCTTAAGTTCTACAAAAAAAAAGTTTTTAGATGAGTTCTGGGAAAGAACACATCTTATTTATTTTAAAGTAGATACATCAGTTCTCAAATCTTAGATGTACAAACAAAATAACAGTATGTTAATGGACATTTCATGAAGCAAACCAAGATTCAAAATTATTAGATTTAACACATCACAATAGGGTAAAAGCTATAACTACAATTCAAAAATACATTTTTGACACAATACACATATTTCATTACATATTTACCAATAAAGCACAATGCAAACAATAGACAAAACAAATCTTTGAACTTTTTAATCGTAAGTTAAACATAGAGCATGAAACATTGTGAGACACGGATAAAAACTATAGTAATCGAATTGATGTTAATATAAACATGAAAATATCTTAGGATCAGTTACACTACAACAAATTTATTTATAAAAAGATAACTCTAAACAATACAAACAATACATAGTACCGTCTAAATATCAATTTTAGCAACAAAATTGTAGTCATTAGCATATAGCACAAAGGATCAACTTACTAACTCTCTTCAAAGAACTACCATATTTCTAAGCCTGGCTAGTTTTCGTCGTCCTTACAGTGGCTGGTAGCATACTGTGGACACTTTTTTTAAAAATGGATAAAACATTTGATAGCTTATTTTATTTCATTAGCATTTGTCTATTTGTTCGTTCCTGAAGGCTCTACGTTATGCCATAAAGTTCATTGTTTTGTGACGTCTTGTCAGGCCCAGTGGCGTAGCTAGAACTTTTAGGGCCGTCTAAAATGACATTACAAACCTCCGGGGGGAGGGGGAAGCGAAATCACACATGTGTGATGATGGGGAGAGGATGTTTAAGAAATGTCAATTTACATTAAAAATTGCAACTTGAAAAAGAAGTTCATCTTTAATATTTAATTACTTACACTTTATGTAATGACGTTTTAAATTGCTTCAAGCATGTTACCATACGAGTGGGCAGCCTTACACTAAAAACATACTTAAATGACAAAAAATCGATTTGAAATATGCTCATAGACCAGTTGAAAATGTGGCTTTTATGGGGTGGCTTTGAAGAAGATCTTTTCACAACTAATAACACTAATAGTATTTGTTAAAATAAATCGTAGCAAAATTTCAACGTTGGTTAGAGAATTTTCTACTTTATACTGTTAATAGATCTAGGTGGCTCCTCCCCCCATTTATTTTGTAGGTAATAAGCCTCTTCCTTTAGTGTATGTAAAGCCTTAAGAATCTAATTTTTTTCTTTCAATATTGAAAGTTTCTCTGTCGATATCCATAAGTAATTTATTTAATGTACAAATTTTTCATTTGATAGATTACGCAGTATTTTATACACATATATGTTCTTGAAAGGACATGCTATTCATAAAAAAAATCGTTTATTTTCTTTTTTAAATCAATTCATGGATAAACCATTTCTCGTTGTACTTCTTCTAAAGATAGAAATATATCTTCTAAATTGTCCCCACTCGTATTTTGTCTTATTCTATCTTGGCGTTCAGTTGATATTTCAGATTCTTCACAAATTGTTTTGGTCGATTTAACAGCGTTTTATATTAATAAATAATGAGATTTCATTCAAAGTAAACAAATGTTGAGTTCCCATAAATTGAGATAATTTTTTTTTAAGTTTTCATTGAAGTGAGAAAAATTCCAAAATTTGATCTCGTTTCGCTAGTTACTTCTTCAAATGTCCATTTTTTGAAGTTGCTTGAAATGTGTATGTCTTTTTCGAAATAATGTATGCCTTTTGCGATGTTTATTAACGGAGAAATGTCAATATTGTCATATTCTCATCATAACTTTTAATAAATTTTCCATGCAATGTGCGAGTTTAAGTCATTTAAGCAATACTTACATTTAAATTGCATATGCGTAAGATTTCTAAAATAAATTACTGCTTACTAGTTAAACAATATTTGAACGGCTATGCCATGCCGAAATTTCACGCAAAAAACTGTGGTGGCGATTTTAATAGCACATATTCTTCGACCGAGAAGTGATGTGTTCACGGTGTAGTTGACTTTTGAAGAAACTAAAAAAAAACAAAAAAACAAAAACAAATGACTCGATAACTTTTTTGAGCGATTTTAAATTTTAAAAAGAGCTTTCATTTTAAAAACACTATATTTTATAAGCTACGCTATCTTTACCACGGTCGGAAGGAACACAGAATTTTTGTGACTTGCACAAATTAAAATAAAACCCATACATTCCACGGAAATATCCTGCACCAGGTGCTTCCAGTTAGTTACACATAAGTAGGAAACATATATGTACCTCAAGAGATTTATGGCTGCTAATTAATTTTTTAGAGCGCTTATCAACTCTGTTGAGGTCTTTTTCCCTAAATGACCTAGCTCAAGATCGTGGGTATCTAATCTCTTCAGGCCAGGATCAAGCAAAAGCTAATAAAATCTTTAAAAATCATTGATGATTTTCGTGGGAATAGATTGATATCTTTTCCTAAAAAATGATCACAATTTCTTTTAAATACGTTGGCAGCACCTGGCCGAACTTGATGCCCTTGTGGGATAGGGAGAAGAACTAAAGATACTTTTGCAGCAATAGATGAGTTTTATTTTAAAGAAAGAAACGAGGAATGTTAGCTTAATGGCTTAAAGAACTTCATAAGACGTGTACCGAAATCAATAAATCATGTTAACTGTATACAGTCTAACACATGTTTTGATTTTATCATACTATTTATAGAGTACGTTTAATACATCATTCATCATTGCTGTGTAATTTAACGTAAAAGTATATACATTTTTTACATAATACAAATTGTTTATAAATTGAAAAATATACCGGGTAAAAAGTTAAGGTCCAATTCTGCAATCGAATCTCTCAAGACTCGTGTTTGGTCTGCTGAACCAAAACTTCATCTTTCTCCACAACAGTGGGTCATAGAAGCCATATTTCAAAGCTTTGCTAGTCAGTACAAGATTTTGAAAAAATCACTTTTAGTTAGCAGTCTTGTAAAGAGGTATGATTTTTAATTTACGTAAATGAAATACTTTTGTGTTGGAAGACAACGTTTTGCTATTTACATTTTTCAGTAACAGATGTTAAAAACAATTGAAATAAGAAACACATCAATGACAATCTTTAAAATCATGTGTTAAGATTTTTTAAGAAGTAAAAAAAAAACATACTAGTACATTTAGTACTGAAAAGCAAACGTTAGAAGGGACGTTTGCTTCGACATGTCTTTATATAGTTTTCAAAACAAAAATCTCAGTTTCTGATTGAGGCAGAATAATGTCCACGAGGTATTGAAAATATTAGAATTGTAATTTAATGAGTTATCAGTAATCATATGCTATTTAGCAATTTATATTTGTAAAAATCAGTTATATATATGAGTAGATTTTGAGATCGTTTCTTATATACACCAACCAACAACAATTCAAGCAAAAGATCATTAAACTTACCTGGTAACAACTAGTCCATCCACAAGTCAATCCGCTGACTCATTCATCCTTCAACCCACCCTTTTATCCATCAGTATTTCATACAGTTGTAGTCATGGTGTTTCTTAATCAAAGTCGGAAACAATATTAAACAGTGCCACTCATCCAGACTCCCTCACCCATCAAAAATGTATTAGGTCTGCCCAGGTTGATAACTTAAGTTCTATACATGTGCCATTGCACAACTGTCCTCATTTTTGGGAACATTCAAATAGACTTCTCTCAAAATATGCGCCGGAAGATCTAGCCATGAAAGAAGCTGCTGTTGGTCAGGATTCACTCTGTTACATTCTTCGGAAGATTTGTGTCGTGGGTAGCATCCGGTTTGTAATAAAATTTTATGTCTTTTACTCATTTTCAAACACTGGAATGCCTCTTTAAGGGTACTTTATTATGATTTCTTTTTGTCTTTTACAAAAAAAATGTATTAAACAAGTGTACTGAATTGGTTCTATATATATTTAAGAAGAGTCTATAAATCACACAGTTCAATTCTTTAAAAATAAAAGTATTCTTTAAAATATTGTTCTTAAAGTTTTTACACTAATTTTCTTCATACTTCTGTGGTCTTAATTCGTTTGATCAATTCAAACTGTCTGTCATTGACAAGAATTGTGCGCATAAGGATTGCTTGAAAGTCCCAAATGCGTTTAATCTCTCAACTTACTAATAAGTTAAGCAATTTGTAAAATCATCTTCATGGGATTACTCAAAATAACAAATTTCTATTCAATCGAATTCATTTAATAATTCATGGTCTCGGGATGGAGCTTTATAACTTATTATAATTGGATTAAAACAGAAAATTGAACATCTTTAAAGTGAAAATAATCCTAAACTCACAAAATCTCACATAACAGAAAATAAAACTTAGACTTTTGCATTCCACTGGTTCTTTCACTTTTCAAGCAAGAAAAATCAGTTCTAAGTAAATGTCTCAAATTCATTCCTCTTCGGAATAACAATTATTATCAGATGCCTATCTGTTCTTCCGTTCAATCAGATTGCAGATTTACTTTTATGGTACACACGCGAATAATGATCAGGACGAAAATTAATTTCTTTTAAATAAACATGATAAATTAACATGGACTCCTCCTTGCAATAAACCTTAGTCACACAAACTTTACATTTAAAGTAGGGAAAATCTAATCTAATACCTTCGCCAAACTCCAAATGAATTTTGGATATTGTTGTATATTTACCGTCATTCACTTAGAACACTGAAATTTCTGGATTCCTTGTTTTTACCTACAGAAGTACTTTTTTACAATTTAACTGAACTGTCCCTTAACACGACGCTGGGTCGTTGGGGCGCCATTTTGAGCTGCGCACTATCTCATGCCAAATGTCACGGTTGTGAGCTGCCTTCTGGGAATCGCTAAATGAAAGGCCGGTCCACTCTTTGATATTGTCCTACCAACTCTTCCTTGGTCTGCTCTTTTCCTTCTTCCCTGGACAGTTTCTTGCAATATCGTCTTTGAGAGACCTCCAGATCTCTTCACGTGTCCGTACCATCGTAGTTTACTCTTTTTAATTGAGGTGAGAAGGTCCTCGTAAGGGCCAATGACAGCACTTATTTTGTCACGCACCGCTTCGTTCGTGATGTGCGCCGTGTAGGAGATGTTTAATATATTTTGAAAACATCTCATCTCAAGCGCATTAATTCTTTTTTGGAGGTCTGCGGTGAGCGTCCAAGCCTCACAACCATAAAGGAACACTGACATCGCCAGAGAGCGCATTAGTCGAATCTTTGATCTCAGGGAGAGCTTCATGCTTTGCCAGATGTTTTTCAGTTTTACAATTGACATTTCTTTATTTTAAACGTCTATTCCTAAAGCTGATATTTTCTCCGCAATCTCATTTGTTTTTCTAAACAAGAAGCAGAATCTTAAGATCCACGAGAATTCCATACTACGATTGATTCAGCTGGTCCTAAATTTAAACTCGCTTGAGTTAAATGGACAGTTCGTTTGTAATCAAATTAGTGGAGTTTTTATAAAAAAAAGAAAATGTGAGTTAGTTTAGCATGAGTATTAATGGGCCTTTTGAAGCACCCATGGAATAAATATTATAATGGTACTTATCCAGGAGACTACAAGAGATTCATTGACAATTGCATTGGAGTAACAAAAATTGACATTTAACAATTGCACATTTTAATGGATTCAATAATAATTTCCATTCTTCGATCAAATTTACATCAATTATCCAGTGTTGTTCATGTTTTTGACATAAAAATTAAATTGAAAGTAAACAAAATATCCACATCAATTATGTACAAGGCTAACGACAGTCATCATGTCCTTATGTTTGCATCGTCCTATCCTCTATCGTTTAAAAACTCTATCTGTATTTAAAAACTGTTGAGACTTAAAGGACTCTGTGGTAATAAAACAGACTTTTTGAAATGAACTAATAGAATGCTGGATCTCTTACAAAGGAAGGGCTACCATGAACCCCTTTTAACACCTACTGTCAGTCTAATTAAGTCATGACCAGACAATACATTTCATTTTTAAATCTTCTCTGTCCTTTCAATGGGATCGATCCAAATTTATTTTTAGTTTTTATGCCCTTAACATTAAAGCCCACCGGTTGATGCTCAATAACTGACCAATCCTCATTGCTGACTCTCTAACCATGAAGATCTTCAAAAACTCTTTACTGTTTGCTTTTCGGAGACATGGAAGTCTGAAAGATATATTTTAAGAAGTCAATTTTCCATAATGAAAGTCCATTTTTGAAAAAAGGGTGCAATCGAACTCTTGAAATACTTTTCCATATTTGATTTAAATTTACAACATTTCTTTCCATCTTGAAAAATTCAAATTAAAGAAACATTCACTTGCACGGGTCGCAAACTGATTTATGCAGTTCTTAGCAAGAGATGCAATAAACTCTACGTGGGTGAGACAGTCACCGCCATTGTCTCTTGCACAAACACGCCCGGGAGGATCAGTCTGGAGAATAAACTGATACAAGTGTATGGGACTCTTGCGCCACATGAGATGAATGTTGTGTTTGCTTTGACCATCTAGTCGTTCTGCCCCACCCACTCCTTCCTTTCCTATGTAGGCTCTCTCAGCTCTATTCCTGTTTTACTTTCGTTGACTCTTAGGATTTCACCGCAGCTAAGACTTTATTTTTTATATTTTACATTGTTTTTTTTTTTTTTTGTCCGTTGAAAAATCTCTTTTGCCGAAACGTTCGCTGTTTAGTTACGTCCTGTCAGGCTAACCTTAACCCTTACGTCTTTTCCATTTACTTTATGCGCCTGATTGCAGTCACACCCCCTATTTTGTTTACTATAATATAAGCAATGTAAAAGCCCAAGTAACTTGCTCTGTAACGCTGACTAAGGGACAAAGTGCAACATTCAATAGCAGTTACGAATGAAAGGTATAATTTGTTTTAGAGCATGTCTGGGATAAAAATCACTGCCTAGTGTATGCTTATAACTGAGTTGACACTAGTTGACGGGGGATGATAATTCTAGTGAAACCTGATCGCGTGAGAGTGGTCAGAGGACATTCGAGGGTCAGCTGAGATAATTAGCGAGGGTTGTAGTACATACCTCTCGGTCCGTTAGAGAGAGACAGTAGCGTCGCACTGGAGCGGTCGGGTCAGACCAAGGGGACTTAGTATAGTATATACGGAAATGTTAAGAGGAATCCTAATACTGTACATGCGATAGGCAGTCAGGGAGACTGTCGTGGGTGCAATTTGTGAGCAAGTATTTTTATGAAGTCATTGCCGCCGTGTCTACGGAGAACGGCCAGTTCTACATAGATAAATAAACAAGTGAGCTTTCTACGTCATGGTGTCATTTTATGTGTACGAGTTGGAAGCGACGAGCAAGGCAAAATCCCTTAACTATGAGACTTGACAGAAATGTGGGGTTTCTCGCGGTATAAAAGTATATGCTTTGGACGTCATTGTTTCAGCTTATATTTTAATTTCGGAAAGGGGAACGCTGTAAATTGAGGATTCAAAGAAAATATAAGATTAAACACCTTGGGTACATTTCAGGAAGTTTAATATTTTGTATTTATCAAACAAGGATAATTTACTTGCGTTTTTGAAACAAGTGGGTCTACATCCTCTAGTATTGTTTTAATAATAATACACTAGAAATCCTTTTTTTTTGGCTAGTAATTAATTATTAATATTAGTAAAACCTCAAACAATCATTTTTAAAACTATTATTTATGCTACCGGTAATCTTTAAAAAATATAATTAAATGTGTAAATTTACATATTTCAAAAAATATATTTCTAAATTAATGAGACACACGACTTTTGTTAAGATACAAAAGTGCATTCAACATTGTATATGATTCGTGATATTTTTAAAAAAATGAAATTTAATTTTAAAAATAACGATACTTTTTATGTTTGTAAATATGTTTTACTTTCTTCTTCAAAATTTTATGTAGTTTGATAGAATAATTTGCCAAAATATTTATGGTGCACTTATGCTTAAACTTAAAATGATGCCGGAACATATAAGCCTAATCATTATGGCTATTTAAAAACATACTATATAATTATTTCGACAGTATAAAAAAATGTAATATGACGGATTTTATCTTAAAGAGGAAAAATTAGTTATACAAATTAATTGGAAAAATAATAATTAAGTATATATGTATAAAAAAAATTTTATCAGCTGAAAATAATTTTCTATGTCCATGTTTTAAGTTTTTTGTGAGAAGGCCCATAATACATGATCTCCTTGTGGACACACGAATACATCGCATGTAAAAGGCAACCTAAAAAGAAAAAAAAAAGATATCACTTAAAAACTCGTAAAAAATTAAAAAAAATTCTATAAAAACTATATCGACGAGAGTCAACTTAAAGTATAGTCGTTATAATACGCATCGTACGACTATCCAAAAACTTAAATATTCTAGTTATGCTTCATATATAAATGAAATATAGTAAAAAAAAAAACGGCTGCAGCCTGCTCACTAAATATCCCCTCGATTTGATCACTGGAAAATTGTTAAAAATCATGTTTATTATAATGCAAACCACAAGATAGACTAGTAATTACTAGCTTTTACATTTACAGATCAGGAAAATAATTTTAAAACCTATCGTCAATATAATACGAACAATTGAAAAATATTATAACGGTTGTTCATATAATAACCCGAACCACGACACTCTAGCACAAAATTAAAACACTACTTAAAGATAAATATAAATAATTTTAAAATTCATTATTTTAATTACAGTACATTGGATTGATCTGAAATTTTGATAGATCATTTTTATCGTTGGCACGAGTCTGCCTGCTCGAAAGAATGCGAACATGTGGATTAAAAATCTATCAAAAATACTTTCGACAAACAATCAAGCAAGGCATCAAGAAGACGCTACAAGTTAAATATACTAATATTAAAAATAAAAAAATTGATAATTTATATAGCGCTGCATTCCAGCAAGGAGCCGAGCTCACAGCGCTTTGCTTGGAGAAAAAACATACATATATTAATTAAATTAACATTCATATCACACTAACAACATAAAAGACAATACCTTACACATAAGATGCGTTATAGTAATTTGGACTATGGGGGACTTAAACCTTCCAGATATAAATTGGAAAAAATATACAATGGATAGCCACCAAAATAATAAAGAAATTAATGAACATTTTTTAGACACAATAAACAACATAAACCTAGAACAGATAGTAAAAAAAGCAACTAGGAAAAACAAAATACTAGATTTATTCCTAACAAACAGACCAGGACTAGTAGTAGACTGCACAATAATTCCTGGGCTGTCTGACCATGATATTGTTAGGGTAACCAACACAATAAAAACTAAAATAAATAAGATGCCTAGAAGAACAATATATCTTTGGAATAAATGCAACTTAATAAAATTACACCAATCAGCTTCTAATTTCCAACAAAATTTCCTAAGTAAATTCAGCATAGTTAGCCATGTAGAAGAAATATGGAAGGAAATAAAAACAAATCTAAAAACCATAATGGATCAGAATGTTCCAACAAAAATAACTTCAAATAGAATTAATAAATGCTGGTTCAATTTTAAATTAAAAAAGTATTGCAAACTAAAGGAGAATTTATTTAAGAAATTTAAGGCTACCAATTTAGAAAGGATACACAAAAAATACTTAAAAATTAA
>MUZC01000118.1:472114-488997 GCA_002072015.1 Radix auricularia | reverse complement strand
GCACATTTTTTCTAATCGTAACAATTCACTTTATATCAATCTTTTTTCCCGTTGTATACTATTCATCTAATAAACTCAAAACAGCTTGGCACAAAATGAATTGTTGTCAGTGTGTTTTTCGGCATAATACGCACTTCCTTATGCTAGATCCTATGTATAAGTCGTAATACCCGTGAAATTTCTTTACACTTGATATATTTACACCTTAAAGAACAGTTTTTACCCGAAGCGTATGTCATGCAACCGCATTCTTCGAGAAATGTACAAAATTTTTTAAATGGATTTTTCATCATTTGTTAGGTCTTAGAGTAAAATACATGTGTTAAGATTACTTTTTTCATTGGAAAAGCTCTCCAAAACAGTATTTCTATTTCTAGGCTAGGCATGCCCTTAGTCAAATGAATAGGATTTTGTTTTTGCGCCAGATACTTTACTTTAGTTATGCAAATAGTATTTTCTATTTGGTGGTTGGACACTTCGACACCGGACGATCCGACCCCGGACGGTTCGACCCTGGCAGTTTGACCACAGGACGTTTTGTCCCCGGTCGTTTCGACTCCGGATGGTTTGACCACGGAAGGTTCGACCCCGGGATGATTCGATCCCGGACAATTCCGCCAAAGGACGTTTCGACCCCGAACGTTTCAACCCCTTCCTATCTACACCGTAGAAAATTATTATTATTTTTGTTTGTATATATAATTTTAAAAATACTGGTTGTCATGTTAGAGGCGCAACATTAGCAGACATAGAAATAACCAAATCACACACACATACGCAGATAGCCCCTCCCCGTTCCCCACACACACACACAAACTTGCACCAATAGAAAACTCTACAGTTTTAACCATAACACGTACCTTAATATTGCATTATTAAATTATTCTAGCAATAAGTCTTTTTTATGTAACCTTTTTCATTCATCTACCAATTAATCCACAACATCCATTCCTTTATAGTTTATGCATGCCCTTTATTTAGGACAAATTAGATTTATTTTTATTGAGCTGTTTAATACTTATGTGATTGGGATGCGTAGGGTTGGGGAGATTTTGTAATATTGTCTATTTGTTTTAAAAAACACGTTGAATTGCAAGGTTTGGATTTAAAATTTTACACTGCTGGTTTTCTTAATCTTTGCAAAAAGGACATTATCAGTGGCTAAAAAATAGTGCCACTCAGGGCTCGGAAATATTATAAACTCATGACCCAAGAAATGAAAAGCACCCTTCAAATAGCTCACAAAGTTGCCTCTCTTTATAAAAATTACAATTCCGCTATTTAACTTACAACAGTGTATAGATCTAAATGCTTATACACGTACCATTTTTTAAATTTAAAATCCCTGAGCGTTTACTTTCAATACGAATTTCCTTAATGCCAGTTTATAATGAAATCGAACCAAAACACTCCATTGTATTAAGTAAGCACATAAGAGAAATACCTCTTCCTCCTAACAAATATTTGCAATTGTTTTTTTTATGACAAATCACTCGTTGAATGCTGCAAAAGCGGTTCCCTGTTAATATTTGTTTAAGAAATTTTTATTCTCTGTAATTTTGACTTGTTATAAGCCAGTATAAAATTTGCCTCCAGCCGATTATACATAGATGTATAAAAGCTTATATTAAAATGTAAAATTGATATTTCGTCTTCAATTAAATAACTTGTTTACATTTATTTCTAGAGCTATTTAACAGTGACTAAGGGAAATTCGTTCAAACCATTTTCGTATGATTTTATTATTGTAAAATACAATTAAAATGTTTAGAAAGGTTCCATTTCCTTTACAAATAAATATGCACCAATCTTACCCAATTACATATTATAACTATAAATAATGCAATTTCAACAGCGACTATAAGTTCTTTTCACAGTCTATTTTCCAATGTGGCAATTCATGCGAGTAATTATCCCACTAATGCGCAAGGGTTCATTTCTTCTAAAATCAACATAAAGTAAAGACCATCTCTGAAAAAATCATTTGAGATTGTTCTTCTAATTAACAGTTTTTTAAGTCACTTTCAATGACTTCCCGTTATCTTTTATTCAAGCACCCATGCAGATCGCAACGGCAGAAACTTGTGTTCATAAAATTAACGGAATTTTTCATAATCCAGTGCATAACTATGCATAAAAGATTACGTGGTAACGTCTTTTCAATATTTAATTTCACTTTTGGCAATCTATGAAATAAATCGTTATATCACAACTAATACAAACACACAGTCACACGCACAAACAGACGCACATACACACATACACATAAACACACTCGCACACATGCATTTCACACACTCGCATTATAATCAAGATAAAAAGTAACATCAAATAAATTAATATAAAAAAAGCTTCATGACGCAACTTAATTGTTTTTTTTGCGGCGCGCAAAACCACACCCTCTGTTAATCTCAAACCCAAAATCATTATGATTTTGCGTCTATATTTTAAATTTAAAAAAAAGTTAGCAAGAGTTGCGTGGTATAGGGGCTTCACACACACACACACACACACACACACACACACACACACACACACACACACACACANAACACATAATATATAGCAGAATAGTTAACCACCTTGACAAATATAATGCCCTATGCCCACACCAACATGGCTTTAGAAAGAACAGATCATGTGAAACACAATTGATAGGCCTAATAGATGATCTATCAAAAGGCTTAGATAATAATGATCAAATAGATACAATATTACTAGACTTCTCAAAAGCATTCGACAAAGTTCACCACCTTAGTTTACTCAAAAAACTTAAATACTTTGGAATCTCAGGTCCCTTACATCACTGGATCCAAGATTTCCTATTGGGTAGGGAGCAAACTGTAATAATTAATGGTTCTAAATCTACACCAATAAAGGTTAACTCAGGAGTTCCACAAGGAACTGTCCTAGGTCCCTTACTATTTTTAATTTATATAAATGACTTACCCAACAATATCTCAACAGGAACTAAAGTTAGGTTATTTGCTGATGATTGTATAATCTATAGAACAATCAAGTCAGAACAAGATAGCAAAATTTTACAAAAAGACTTAGATGAATTAATAAAATGGGAAACTAACTGGAGTATGTCCTTCCACCCAGAAAAATGTCAACTGCTAAGAGTAACAAAGAAAAAGAAACAAATAAATTCAAAATATTTCATTCATGGAAAAGAACTAACCCAAACTAAAGATGCGAAATACTTAGGAGTCATAATAAATGAGAAACTATCTTGGAATCCCCATGTCAATGAAGTTATTAAAAAATCAAACAAAACCTTAGGCTTTATAAAAAGAAACTTTTACAAATGTAACAAAGATATAAAACTAAAATGCTACCTAAACCTGGTGAGACCTATACTAGAATATGCATCTTCTGTATGGGACCCATCCACCAAAGAAAATATTGATAAGTTAGAACAAATCCAAAAAAGGGCTGCCAGATTCATTACTGGAGAATATTCAAAACTGACAAGAGTAACACCGTTAGTTAAATCATTAAACCTTGAAACACTAGAGGATAGAAGAACCAAGAGTAAATTAGTAATTATACATAAGGCAATTAATTCTAATTTAGAAATACAACACAAAGATAACCTAATACAACCCTCAAATAGGCATAAAGTTAAAAACACCTTCCTTATTCCATATGCAAGAACAAACACATACAAGTTTTCTTTCTTTCCGTCCGGTATTCGGGCGTGGAATGGGTTGCCTGAAGAAACCAGGAAAGCCTCCACTTTATCATCTTTTAAAACTCTAGTAAGAATACAGGACTAAACACAAACCATAGAAATACGTAGGACGCAATAATCTTCTGTACAGAAGGAGCGTCTGTAACATATAAGATATTCATAAAATGTTTATTTTTTTTTACAAGATGCGTCTTAAGTGCAGTCTTGTAAGACTTAGTAGTTGAAATACTACGGATGTATAATGAAAGACAATTCCATAGTTTGGCTGCACAAATAGAAAATGACCTTTGGCCAACTGTTTTAGTTCCTGTCTTATGAGCACAGAGAATGCGTGTCTGCAGAAGAACGTAGCTGACGACTTGGTGAGTAGACCGACAAAAGTTCAGTAAGATAGGAAGGAAAATATAAAGAAATGTTAAAAAAGAAAGAATTCTGTCTTATATTATTAACATGATTCTAGAACTCATTAAGACTATGACCTATTATTTTAACACGTTCATAACAAGCTTTAAAATTTAAAGTTATAACCAAAAAAGTCTTACGTTAGAGTTACTTTGGTGATAACTTGAACTACAACTATCCCTTAACCCGACGCTGGGTCGTTGGGGCACCATTTTGAGCTGCGCACTAACTCATGCCAAGTGTCACGGTTCTGAGCTGCCTTCTGGGAATCGCTAAATGAAAGGCCGGTCCACTCTTTGATGTTGTCCTCCCAACTCTTCTTTGGCCTGCCTCTTTTTCTTCTTCCCTGGACTGTGCCTTGCAATATCGTCTTTGAGATACTTTGGATTTCACCGCAGCTAAGTTCCTTCATTTTTCATGTTTTATTTTCGTTTTGCTTGTGTCTTGTATGTTCGTTGATAAAGGCTCTTTGCTGAAACGTTCGCTGTTTTGTTACGTCCGGTCAGGCTAACCATTACCTCGTTTACGTCTTTTCCATTGAATTTTGTATAAGCCTGATTGCAGTCCTACCCCTCATTTTGTATAGATAGAGTGATACAATCTCCTGGCCTTATGTCCAGCACAGGCTTTTGAAGTTAACTGGAGAAAGAGTGCTTAGAATCTACACATATATAATTCTCCTCATGGTCCAACCATGCCAAAACCCAAGCAAGCTGTCTAACACCATCAACCATCAGCATGAAAGAAAAGGTAGTGCACATGTTGGGGGTCATCGAGACCAATAATGCATTTACTTGAGGTCGATTACTGTGTTCTTTCAGAACACAGAATAGCATGTATTTCTAATGTAGTGTTTATTACATTCGCCTAACACGCGGAATGTCGTAAGTTCAAGCTTCAGCCAAGACAATACATTTTTAATATTCTTAAATCTTTGTGTTTGTGCCCCGTCATCTCCCACTTTCTTTTCGATCATGGCTTCTCAACACGACTGAAAGGTTTGTTTCTCGACATTAGCATAATAACTTCTTGCTCTCCGTTGTGCTAAGTGACAGAAAAGTAGTCACACACTCTCCTCAACAATTACTTTCATAAAACGTCACCCGTCACTAAATCATTAGCGGAGTATGCTACAACGCGGATGGGCTAGTGTAAAATATTTCTTGTTTATCTAGAATAACTAGCCTAGTCATAAGCGCTTGACCTTACAAACATTTTGTCTCTTCTTTCGGGGGACATCATGTTTTACAGTGTTGACGATCAACTTTCTCCACACATCCTAGAAGGGAACTCAAAATTTTAATAAATTGAAGCTCATTGCCATTGAGATAGTTCCAATCCTTGGTAAAACAAGAAAGGAGGAATTTTTGGAAGCGTATATACTTGAACAAATGATTTTGATTTAAATTCTCACGAGCTCAAAAGAAGCAAACATATACACAAACTTATGTAGATATATGCTCAATCATAATATTGTAAGGTATGCCAATGATAAAGATGACTATAAGATTATTTTAGCGTTGCAGTTTTATTCCAAGCCCGTAAAAAAGTAACTCTAAAGATACCGACTGACCTAGTTGTTTAATACTTAATAGTACAAGCCCGAGCGATCAAGTGTGTCCTTTACAATTAGCCTATCTAAACTTTCAAAGATACCCTCTCAACCTAACACACTATCAACCAAAACACATTGTTTCAAAAGTAACATAAAGTCAGGTTTCAAAAATATTCTTTTATTAATTTTACAGATAGAATTCGTTTGTTTGTTTTAGCGTTTTTTGCTAGTAAGTTTTGAGAATTTAGTACAAGGAAGCCCCCATTTTTACAATATTACTATTACACTACGGATCAACATTTTTCTTAAAAACAAAAACTGTTGTCAATTTTTACAACGGCAGATTTACAAACGATTCTTGCGTTACAAAGGGTATGGCTAAGTGCGAGTGTTTCTTAGTAAGTGGAAGGGAATCCCTTTAGATAAAACTTTAGTAATCACTTAAGTATAAGTATAAGCCACATACAAGAGACTTACAGCTTTCGGCAGTCACACAGTATGTTTTGCACGAACATGTTGTTTACATTTGGAAAATATCCTCCAATGAACAAAGAGATATCCGTTATTGTGTTGTGATAATTTGCTATACACTGCAGCAGTAGGCTAAGCTGATGATAAAACAAGTAATAAAATAACAGGAATGAGTATTTAGACGCTTTTTTCATTAAAGAATTCAAGGGAAATCAGTCTAGATTACATTAATAAAGAAACGTTAAAAACAAGTTTTTGACAAAAAATCCCTTACATACGAGACATAAGTGTAATGATTTTCATTATAATATACAGGACAAAACAATCCGAAAAAACAAAATTCTAGTTATGTCTCGTCAATCATGATTAATATAATGCGCACCGATCGATCGTTCATACATTTTTAAAGCGTATTGTCAATATAATGCGTACCTTATTGCGCGACAGGAAAGATTGTTGAACATGATACACACAACGACACTCTCTCTCTCAAAAATTTACATGTATATAGAGATAATTAAAATACTTTAAAAAATCAACAATTCAATTACGGAACATTTGATCGATCTGAAACTTTGATACATCATTTTTATCATTGGCACGAGTCTGCTTGCAAAATTTCAGCTCGCTAGCTTACGAGAACGTTGGTTCAAAATTGTTCCAAAATTTTTCGGCAAGCACGACCGCACGGCCTCAGACACAACAAGTTAAATAAAGGATTTAAAAATCGATTCGAATAAATAGTTCTGAAAAAAAAAGCAATAACACGTCATATCCCCTCATGCTAAAACACACCAAGAATGTGTTAATATAATGCGAAGCACGCAACAATCTAACAAAAGAATTCACAAAGCAGAAAGACCCACATGAACTATCATTCTAGATTACATGCATTGTCATTTCAAATTAAAATATGGCAAAAATAACTAAACAAATGCCATCTACAACTTGCTGCTAAAAGTAATGGGAGGCGAACGAAAAGAGACTTTTCAAACATTCCACCTCCAAGATTGTATTAATATTATTAGCTATTGTTTGTCATTTGTTTCAACTCAATAGATATTATGGGCTGCGTTAATTTGAAAGAATACTGATATTTATTCATGTCTTTTCCAGGTAATCTTGTAAAAATGCTCGGTCTTTTTTGGCCGCTCCACATCCTTGGGATCTCCTTATAATATTTGCAAAAGATCCGAACCCCCGAAATGGTATGGTACAGGAGGAGTAGCATGTGCAAGCTCACATGTGCGTATTTGTAAACGCAATCCCAAATGAAATTGCGCTAAAAACATTGTTTAGGATGTTATGTTATATATATATATATATATATATATACATACATAAGTAACGTCTTACACTAAAATCTTTAGAAATTAAATACTATCTCTCTTACTTTAGCTCGTTTGGATCAATATCAGACAACCCAAGGATAGCCTCGGGCCTGGATCGGGAAACTTTTTGTCTAGGCTTAGCAATAAAAACCTCGTATTATGAGTGGTAATTCTGTTAGAGCTATACATAATATTTTAAACTCAAAAATTCATGTAAAGAATTGCATTTTGTCTTATTTCAACAATGAAAGTACAATAACGATGTATCTGAATTATAACAGATGCTATAGTTATGCAGTTTTTTATATGCAATTAATATGTCGATCGAGCGAGTCTAAAAATACTGTTAAAAATAATCGAACATTTATCTAAGAGACAGATGCAGCTTTTAATAAAGACTCATCATCAAAACGACATTAAGGGCCCCATGGAACATATAGTGCAAGATATTAAGTTCAACACAACTGTTCAATTCATTCAGTTTCGTAATGGATATACATTCATCTATATTTCTCAAGATAGTTCATCTATCAAAAGCAGTGCTTTTTTTCTGGCGGAACGCACCGGAACGGCGTTACGGCACCTTTTTTATGTTTACTACGCTCATTTCAGTGTTATTTCGTTATGACAAAACGGACATAATATGCGATCCGGAACCTTTTTCTTCAGAAAAAAAGCACTGATCAAAAGTAATAAAATTTTAAACATTCAAGAGTAAAAACATTTTGGGTCTCAGCCCCGAAGGAATGGACATTACGAAATCATAGCCCTATTGTATTTGAATATTGGATACCAAGTTTTTAAATGCAAATTTTGGTTAAGATCCATCGATTCAACTAATAGCTAATATTTTGATGTTCATATACTTTTTACCAAATCAAATTGTGGGCCTCCAGTGCCTCATTAATATTGCATTTTTTAAATAATGCCAGTTACCAATCTGGGATGTACTCTAAAGTGTCCGAAAGATTCATCACTATCGGAGGAATGTTTTAGTCAGCTATAATAGTCATGTATACATACAAATACACAGACATGCATACATTCATATATATATATATGATTTATATAACAAAAAAGTAATCTAGGCCCCCCAGGCCCAATCTGTGCAGGAGGTAAAGTTTAAAACACCTGTTTATTTCAATCTCGATCGTAATGGTTATTTTAGTCAATATTTTTCAAAATCGTAATAAAATATAACGGGGAATGAAATGTTTAACGAAAAAACCTTTTTAGCCCATGGAATTAAAGGACTTCATCTTAAGAATTCAGTTACATAACTTATTTAATATAAGTTCTTATATAGGTAGATTTTTCAAGATCCATTCATTTTACCAAAATCTAACGCTTAAATAAATTCCATATAGCTCATAGAAGCAAAAACTAACTATATAGGCCCAAGACCTAAATGGGGCAAGAAATGAACTTTAAAATACCAATGTATTTCAATCTGAATCATAAGAGATAGACTGGTCAATATTTTTCAAGGTCGTGCAAAATCATTATGGGAATTAAGTCTTAAATAAAACTGATTTTGGCCATCGGCGACAAATGAACAGATTTTAGAATTTCAATGTCATATGGCAGTTTAATAATGACTTTGAAGTGAAAGCTTCCTGTACCAAGTTTGGTTCAGATCTATACATTTTCCGAGTAGCTATTGCTTTCACTATTTTTTAAACTTATATAAATATAGGAAAAAACATTTTGGTCCCCCGGCTTCCCATGAGCGTCCATTTTCAAAAAGAGTTTTTAACACAAACGATACTGCTAATAAGAACGAAACTGGGGATAGGAAATGACTTGTCCAGACCACATAAAATTTTTAAAGACTTTTCTTCACCTCAGTTTCTGACATCATGCTAAAATCACAGCCAACCCATTTAAGTTTTGAGACGGGCATGGCAGGCGATAACATGCGCGAAGTGGAGTGCGTGAATGAGATCCCTTGAACGTCGAACTCTACCAACAAATTTGGATTTCGGACCAGCAAGCCCCGCCACGCTTCACAGGTTATTGGCGTAAGGTCTGTTGGAGAAAATGTAAAGTGTGGGAATACATTATCTAAAACAAACTGATTATTTTAGCGGTAACCATTAACAAAAAAAAATCAATTTAACTTCAAAGTGGAATTTGGGCAAGATAGATTAAATTTTTTTTGTCAGACTGTGAATAATATGAAATAATGATTAGATGACAAAATCCTTTACAAATACAACAGGCTAATTTAATAACATTAAATCATACTTTCAGTGCTTACTTACATGAACGCGTAATAAATTTCAAATAAAAAACATTTGGTCAGCACAATGAAGATTTTCATTATTCTTCCTTCAAATATTTTGTTTAAGTGTGTAAATCTCGAACAAGGATTCATAAAAACATGTTTGACTTTACACATTGCTTTATAATAAAGCAACGACCGGCCTGTCATGACTTTAAAAGACAAGATAGTGGGAAGTTCATAATGGTGCCACAACAACCCAAACGTAGGGTTAAAGGACAGTTCAAGCTCCAAAAAATTGTTGAAAATCAATTGTGGTTGTTTTTCATGGGAAGGGGGTGTTTTTCGTTTGCATAAAGGAATTTTATTTTTATAAAATTAATTTATAAAAAAAATATTATAATAGGTACCCACAAGAAGAACAGCAAATGAGAAGCAATATTAAGAGGTGACTTTTCTATATTTGTATTTAGCACAGACGTAACCGAAAGAAACTATTTGTGATCTTTGTCTAAAAAATCAAATGTTTACTTAATCATAGGTACTATTCAAAAATGTAAATATTAAAAAAACACCAACATTAAATTTAATAGATAAAAATTAAGCAGTTCATTAAAAGACCCACCTGATATCACAAATTCACTTTTAAGATGAATGTACGAAAGTAATGGACAACTCTTGGCCCATAATTTGAGGATGTCATCACACAACATGAAATAATTGATGTGAATTGAGCTGAGGCGATGGAATTTCTGAGAAAAGTTTAAATATAATAAATTTTAAATTAAGGTCATAAGTTTTTTTTTAAAAATTGTGGTAAATGTAATTTTTTGCAGTTTACTTTAATATCCCAAAAGAATACTGGCAAAATTGTAACATTTTATTTAATTACTTTCATTCAGAAATAACGAACACGAATTTTTTTACCCTTTCTTCTCTCTTTAAAAATGTGAAAATTCAATTATTAAGAATGTTTGTTTTATGAATGTTATTTATTTTATAACAAGGGAATATTAAATACTATTTTAAAAATCTCAGTAGTATTTATTTTGTTAGGTAAGTCCTGTAACCTGTAAACAGTGAAACTAATATATTTTAATATCACTTAATTATTATTGATATGACAATTACCTCCATTTCTGTTAGGAATCTTTGCACTCGGTAGGGACTGTAGGGAAAGTCAAAGAAATCCATTAGCGATAGATTGAAAACGGTATCGCCAACGACATCAGCCAGAAGCTCCATTCCAATTCGTGACTCAAACAATGTCCCAACAATGAACAGTGTCTTAAAAATAAAAATAATAAGTGCTTCAAAAAAAGTAGCTACGATCTAATGCTATTACAAATGAGGTGTGACGAAGAAAACTTTTCAGAAGTCTGCGCTAAGCGTCCTCAAATACGTTAAACATGTGTTTTTTCCCCAAATATCGACTTACATCTAAAATTTTGAATATAGACGTAAGGAATAAAGTGATAAATTCATTTATAATAGTTTGCTTAAAAAAAGCAATGTTCCCTCTACCGTTTGGTGCTACGCGTGCAAAGTAAACAAATAATTCGTGTGCAAATCTTCCCAGTATCAATTTTTGTTCAAACATTTACCAGACCTTCTGCGCGTTATATCTGAACTGCTCAGCGTTGCTCAGATGTGTGCGCGGCCGAGCAGCTACGCAGCATAAGGGGAAAATTCCTGACAAATATTCATCAAAAAGGTTTGTTGTTGGGAAAGCGATGCTAGAAACATTAGGCTTGCGTACTGATGTCCATTAAATTTGTGTTAATGTCCTAAATTAATTAAAGAACTTTAATTCCAATTAAAATTATAAATTATAATTTTTTTTAAAATATTAAGTACCAAGTTCTTTACTCTTAATCCTTTATAGACTTAACGAGACATAGCTATGAGGATGTTCATTATAGTATGCAGGGCAAAAAAATCTGATAATAAGAAATTCTAGTTTTATCTCGTAAAACATTTTTAATATAATGCGCACCGATCGTAAATATATATTTTAAAATGTATTGACAATATAATGCGCACCTCAATTCATGACAGGAAAGGTTATTGAACATAATACACACCACAACACTATCTAAAAAAATTAGCATGATACATGGAGATAAATAAAATAATTTAAACATTCAATAATTCAATTAGAATCCATTGTTCTTTCGATATATATTAAACTTCGGAACATCATATTGCATGTGTCTGTCTGCAAAATGTCAGCTCGCTATCGATCCAAAGTTTTTTCGGCATGCAAGTACGCACGCACTGTCGGTCGGTCGCAAGGGCTCAGACACCACAAGTTAACATAAAGGATTTTAAACAAAGAAACATAATAGCTCTACTATTACTTTTCTTTTTGACGTCTTGATACTTGGAACTTGTTTATGCTGTTAATCTATACCATGTATATTTTTAAAAATTAAATTCCGCATTAGCCCCTCTTTTTTTTATCACCCTTTATTAACAGTAGACGGAAAACGCATTTGCAACACCTGTTTAAAAATGCAATGAAACGAACATAATTCATGATAATTTTCATTGTCTTAAATTAATGATTATTTAAATAAGAAATACAATTACTTTTCTCTTTGTTTTTTTTAAAAAATCAGACTTCGTAGAATTTTTTTTTTTAATTCCTTGATTCTTTAATTTTTTATTTATTTATTTTTCTTTATAAGACCCGTTCTCTTATCACCCTATAAACACTGTACTTTTATAACTCATTGCTTTAAAAAAAACACAAAAGAATAAGACTCATTATTTAGTTGAAAATACCCTGATCGTGATTTAAACACAAGGCACACAAGGTGTTTCATAAAAAATTATCAGCAGGAACTAATAACAGTACCTCAAGAGTTGTCTGATTACTAATTACATTTTCCAAGGCATTTCGTAAAGAAGGGACAATTTCTTCAGACCTACAGAGACTCAGATCGTGGATGTATAATCTTTTAAGTTTAGTCCTTTGCAAACGTGTAGAAAATTTTTGAAGATCGACGATATCTTTAATTTTGTTTCCATCCCAAATTCTTTCCTGGAAAATTATGACCACTTCTTCAAAATAAGTTGACAACACCTTGCCGAGTTTCATAGCGTTGCAGCCTGAGTAAGGGAAGTTTAAAGATATATTTTCAACGAAACGTGAGAATGCTGTGAATAGTTCAGCTCTCGATAATAAAAGACAGAAATATTAAACGTTAGTCTAATGATTTTAATAACTGCTGAATGCTCGTATAACAATCAATGAATTAGGTTTACTGTTAGTATTTGATTTCAACAAAATATTTGTAGTATTTATGTATTATTTATTATTAGCATTTATCATTTCAGTATATATTTATCTTATAAGTATATAAAGGTGTTTTTCTAATAGTGATTTTGCTGATACATTTACCGGGTATAATATCCAGAGCAAACTCTTCACTAAATCTTTTCTCCCGTCTAGTTGTTCGAGAGCAGAAACCAAATATCACTTTTCTCCACAGTACTGGATCATAGAAGCTATTGTGCCATGACTTGCACACCTTTATAAATGGATACAAATATCGTTAGCAGTACGGCCACATAAGTCTTGAAAGACGATGAGTTTTGTATTTTATTTCAATATAAGTGTATTGTGTAAGGTGATATGGTTTTAATATAATTGTATTACAGTAATTTTAAAATAACAAAGAAACATAATAAATACATTAATTTGAATTCTGAAAAGCTATTAACAGTTTTATCCAAATCATTGTATTTTCTTTCAAAAAGCATTGTAAAGCAATGAAAATATAACATCTAACGGGTCAATACAATTAAGTACATCCTGATATAATGTGTTCCATACATTCACCACACTAAACCAATTTGTTCAGTAAATCATCACACTTATCCACTGCCAGTTCATCTACAAGTAAATCCACTGATACTTACCTCAACTCATCAGTAATTCGTTTAATTGTACTCGTGACGTTTGTAAATGTGCTTACGTAAACAATAGAGCTTCTATTTCCCAGACCCCACCCACATATAAAAATTGTAATAGAACTGCCGATATTGATAACTTAGCTATTACCTGGGCCATGGCACATCTGTCTACATTTTTCTCCACATTCATGTAGACTTCTTTCAAGATATGTGCAGGAAGATCTCGCCATGAAAAAGATTGCTGTTGGACAAGATTCCCTCTGTCACATTCTTTGGTGCTTCTTTGGCGTGAGTTACCTCCACTTTGTGATGAGCTTTTTTGTCTTTTACTTGACCGTCTCATCTTCAAACACTGGCATAACTCTTCTTGATAATTTTAATATGACTCCGTTTAATCTTTTTAACAACAACTTTATTTGCGCTCAATAATTTTAAGGAGACTCGACATTCAACACATGTCAATTTTATAAATAATTGTATTCGTAAAATTATTGTTGCAAAAGATTTTTTTAACGAATTTTCATCCTGCTGCTGGTGCCTTTAATTCGTTTGATCGTCTCAAACTTTCTGCCAATGACAAGAAAAGTGCTTTTATATGCATGAGGATTGTTTAAGACTCACACAAAAGTTTCATCTCTCAAATAACTATTAAGATAAACAATTTGGAGGACCATCTTCGTGGAATTACTCAAAATAACTACGTGCCATTCAATCTAATTTATTTGATAATTCATGTTCTGAAAAGGGAGCTCTATGACTTAATATCTGATTATCTGAAACCAAAAAAAAAAAAGGAAAATTGGACACCTTATAACTGCTATTAATCATAACGTCAAAACTTCCCACATAACGGATAATGAATGAAACTTAGTCGTTTGCATTCCACCGGATTTTCTACTTTCTGAGCCAGAAATATCAGTAGGCTAAAGGTCCAAATTCATTCCTGTTTGGGGCTCTAATAATACATACCAATAACAATCAGATTCCAAACTTTTCTTTCGTTCAAGGAGATGGCAGCTTTATCTTTATTGTATCCCTGCGAATAATGTGAGGACGACAGTGGTTTTCCTGTGCATAAACAACATAAACCATCTTGGACCGCTTTTTGCGATCAATTTAGAGCACTCGACCTTTACACTAAAAGTACGGAAAATCAAATTGAAAAAAAAAAAAACTTTTCCAAACTCCAATGAGAAAACGAATTTTATCCCCGCAACTCAAAACACTCTAAAACATTCTTATCAATATGGCAGATAAAGCTGAGCGGCCGTTCGATGGGATAAGAGACATTACATTGAAGAGGCCTCGAAACTATAGCATGATGCAATTTTTTACACACCTAAAAAAGTGATTGTATTATTTATAATAATGAAATTGTTAAGAAGACTATTGAATAACTTATAGATTGTTTAAACGAAATGTTGAATGTTTACTACCTTTTCTTGCAATCTGATTGGCCGGTGGGGTCAGAGGTCAGAGAGCCTCTTGTACTGCATGGTCGGACCATGTAGAGAATTATGTATATAGATTATATACTATGTTGTAATAATTTAAATATAATTTTATTGCTTTGGTAAGTAGGTTCTTAATAATAATTGTACTTATTACGGCATTATACGAAACGTATTATTTTTTTTAAAAGCTGAAATTAATTGTTTTCATTACACACTAAATCTGTCTATTTTGTTTTTAAATCATTTTTTAGGCAGCTATGTCCCTATAGTTAAAATGCTGTGTTAAATATTTAGTTTAATGTTCAGAGATAATGCCAGCTGGTGCCTCCCATAAAATCTTTTTGTGAATTCCCTTTTTCTTTTTTCTTTAAATTATGCATGCGGTTTTATTAATTATCATAAAGCGATTTACAAATAATATTCTTGAGGCATATATGATATATTTAAGGTACAAATCAGTTTAAAATTTAACATTAGAATGTGTTATATGTTAAGAATGTTTAATTTTTAAATAAAATTTAGTTTTCATATTATAAATTTTCTTTTAAAATTGAGAGAGAAAAAAATGAAGAGTTTAAAAGTTGTACGGAAAAAAAAACTATCTGAATTCATTGATTCATTAACAAAATAAAAGCTTTTGTCTGAACTGTTTCACACACTAGCAACTGCCGTACTTTTGAAATAGTTGCAAAGATACTTCAATAAATGTAAAAAGATAAGCTTGTTAACTTATCTGTTACAGACGCTCCTTCTATACAGAAGATTATTTCGTCCTACGTTTATCTATGGTTTGTGTCTAGTCTTGCAATCTTATTTGAGTTTTAAAAGATGATATAGTTTTGGCTTTCCTGGCTTCCTCAAGCAACCCATTTCACGCCCGAATTCCGGACTGGAATAAAGAAAACTTGAATGTGTTTGTTCTTGCATTACGGAATAAGAAAGGTGTTAATATCCTAATGTCTATCTGGGGGTTGTGTAAATTTTCTATGTGTTATATTTCTAGTTTAGTATTAATCGCTTTATGTATAAAAATTAAATTACTCTTTGTGCTTCTATCCTCTAGTGTTTCAACGTTTAATGATTTGACTAATGGTGTTACTCTTGTCAATTTTGAATATTCTCCAGTAATTAATCTGGCAGCTGTTTTTTGAATTTGTTCTAGATTATAAATATTTTCTTTGGTGGATGGGTTACAAACAGAAGATGCATATTCTCGTATAGGTGTCACAATGGTCAGGGACATTTTAGTTGTATATCTTTGTATACATTTGTAAAAGTTTCATTTTAAAAACCTAAGGTTTTGATTCATTTTTACTAACGTCATTGACATGGGTTTTCCACAATGATTTCTCATTTGTTTTGACTCCTAAGAGTTTTACATCTTTAGTTTGGCTTAGTTCTTTTCCGTGAATGAAATATTTTGAATTTTATTTGTTTTTTGTTTCTTTGTTCTTCTTTGCAATTGACACATTTTTGGGTGGAAAGACAAATTCCAGTTAATTTCAAATTTCATAAATTCATCTAAATCTTTTTTGTAAAAAATTTGCTTTCTTGTTTTGTTTTAATGGTTCCATAGATTATAAAGATCATTGGGTACCCCTTCACATATTTGCAAAAGACCCGAACGCTCTAGCTGGTAGGGTTCGAGAGAAACTGTATGATCCACATCGAACAGACAGGACAGGCAAATATAGAAATGCTTTTTTTTCTTCCTGTGTGTTTCGTTAAAAACAATGTAACTCGCAATGTCACTCAAGTGGAAGCTGCTCTAATAATAAGTAAATCTATTATTAGACATTTAGTGTGTTTATATTAATATATATATATA
>MUZC01000118.1:423106-464944 GCA_002072015.1 Radix auricularia | reverse complement strand
TATATATATATATATAAATTAGACAATATTACTTTTAAACGAACCTCTTTGAAATAAATAGCTTTTGGTGTAAAGATGAACGTAGGAAAGGGCTGGACAACTCTTGGCCCAAAATCTGACAATGTTGTCACACATTATGCAATAGTCGAGGTGAATCGAGCTGACGCGATGAAATTTCTGAGAATGTTTTAAACAATAAGAATACAAAAATTACTGGAAAATCTATTTCACATTACCAGTCAACAAAAAAGTTCTAAAGGCAAGACTGAAATTAAAGTAATTAATAAACAGCAGATTATTTCCATAAGGTTAGCTAATTTAATATAATTTAGCCATTGATAACATACTTAATAAATATAAACTTTATAAGTAATCTAAAATTTACCATTGATTTCATATCATCACGTCCCCTCCTTCTTGTCCAATACAACAGGATATATTTTTCTTAACTTATTTAATCTCTTTTTCACAAATGCTTTTAAACAAATAGATTAATCTTTATTTATCTTTTCCAAAAAAAAAAAAAAACGATGTTATATAAAGGAGAAGCCGGAAATAGAAAAACAAGGGTGATAGACTATATAATAAACTAACGAAAAATAATTTTCATCTCGTAGTGAAAAAGAAACAAATTATAATTTGGATTCTTTCGGTAATAGGGACTGTTTTATAAGGTTAAAAATTGTAGAAAAAAAGTCTTTTGAAATCTATAAGGAGATACTGTTGTTTTTTGTGTTTATGTTTTTCTTTTTATTGATAGGATAGTGTTTTTCAGTGTGTAAGTGTGTGTGTATGTAATTGACATTTATCTTTATAACTTAGTTTTACTTGTGAAAGACAACATTTCTTTTATTCCAAATTTTATCCCACACTAATCAGGATATTAAGCTATGAGATATTTTCCTTTTCATTTTTTAATAAAAAAATCAATACATCATTGAAATGTACCTTTCACTACCAAGTGTTCTTAATCCTAAGTAAATGTGTCTCAAATATAGAGAATTAAGTTTTTTGCGTGTAAATTTCTAACAAACTATAAGTCGCATTCACAAAATTAAACTCAGAAAAAATATTGCTCTAAGCTTAACTACAATCATCTTATATAGAGAAGGAGTTTTAACAAAAACAATACATACTTTAACCTACTTAACAAAACTTTAAAGGCAGCACACTTACGCAGCAAACCACACGGACAAATACACACACACACACAGAGAGAGAGAGAGAGAGAGAGAGAGACAAAAAGAGATAGATAGACAGACAGACAGACAGACCAACATATATAGATAGATAGATAGATAGATAGATAGATAGATAGATAGATAGATAGATAGATAGATAGATAGATAGATAGATAGATAGAAGGATGGATGGATGGATGGATGGATAGATGAATGGATGGATGGATGGATGGATAGATAATTTGTAAGCAACAAAGCTAATTAAATTTAGCAGCTTTTGTTATTGATGTAGCACTAACCTGTATATTTGCAATTACTTGATTTTGATGATTGACAAACATGTACAAGGAAAAGAAGTCCCTTAGCGAAAGATTCGTAACGGTATCTCCAGCTACATTTGCCAGAAGCTCTAAAAATTCTAGACCCATTTCGGCTTTGAATTCCGCACCTTCTATGAATAGTGTCTGTAAAATATCCAAAAGTAAATGTATTTATATATTTTTAATGGATACGGATTCAGTGGGTGTCGGTTAAACACTATAGTTTAAAAAATTCTGAGCTAAATAATTATTTAGGTTTTATCTTCAGTTCTTGGATATCATAATATATATTTGATATTGTTTAAAACACGTTTATTTTTTAATTCAATTGACATATTTTGAATTAAAATAATAGAGGCTTTTCACGTGTTTTAAATGAGGTTTTCTGTAAAAGCGTACTATGCTGTTTATTAGCATGAAGTAAAATGGTACATTTATCTTAAAACAGGTCAAATACAATTGCCTATCAGAAAAGCATAGTGTATGCGATTCCATACTGTGGAGGCCTTGGGGGCGAATTGTCGGCGCTCAGAGGGATGGGTCCTTTGAAGCTGGATGGGTGCGGCCGAGGAACGAGGCCAAGCTTGGATCCTTTGATATGGCTGGCGACGGACGACAAGCTTGGGTCCTTTAACGTGGACGAGGATTGACCACGGGCCAGCGGTGTCCTTTGAAGCGGTCAGGGTGCGGGCGAGAAACGAGGCAAGCTTGTGGACGGCAGCAGGCCTGGGTGTGGTAGTCTCGCCAGAGATTGGCTAGTGAACAAGCTTGACCGTATAGGTGCGGAAACGGACGGGTATAAAGGGGATGCACTGACAGACACGAGAGAGAGAATTAGGGACACAGAGAGGGACAGACGGAGATATGGATAGGGCAGAATTAGGAATACGAATTTAGTTAGGGATGAGTGTTGCCAAGTTAAAGAATTAAACATGATTTATTTGTACAGTCTGACTTGGAGTTCAGTGTTTGATTAATAAGTTAACAAGTGTGTGACCAAAATCCTTCACAATTGTTGGCAGCGGTGGGATGCAACCTTGCAGCGTCGTCTCCCAGGAGTAGTTAAGCCTTGAAGTCTTCAAGTAATTGGAAACGTTTCCTAAGAGATCGTAACACAGAGGATGTAGCGTAATACATGATGTGTTAGTTCGGCAAACTACTACAGGTATGGTGTGTTTTCAATAAACAAATTTACAGCGATGGAGGCAACCCATCGAGTCAACGTACAGTGATAACTTTGACTGGGTTAAACCTAGTGCCAATTTCGTAGTGTCTGCTTTCTGTCAGCGCATAGAACGTTCTCATGCGAACAGTCATCAAACGTTCCGACAGTTCCAACGGGAGCTAATTGACGAAGAGTAAGAATCGACCTCGGAGTAGATGTCAGTAGAGCCACTGACAGCAGAAGCCTTGAGACGGGATGATGAGAGTCCCACAACGACAACCAGTGTCCAGTTACCAACTACGACATGTGTAATTCAACGGCCCATTACACATCTTGTTATGTCGCCTGACATGGAAACTCCATGTGTGAATCGTCAGTGTCATCGAACAAAAACAAACTCGTTTGCAGAAGCTCTTTGGTGCTCGGGGTTTTCGTCTGACATTGGCTTAGCTAACAGCCTAGTGGACACTCCTGGCGTTACCAAGACATGCAATGTGACATGCGTCACGTCGGGACAGAATTGTCATCAAGAAGGGGAGGTCAACCCAGAAGAAGCAAGAGAAGGTCGGCACCATGTCTCAACCAGAGAACCGTTCCAATCAAGTTTTGGACAAACTCCTGTTGTACGATTTTGGAGCTGATAAAAGACATGATAGACAATTTGCTGAGACTCTTTGGAAACCAGAAGTCTACAAGGGCATGGACAATCAGGCAACTATGGTGGCGTAAGGTCAGGAAAAATTTGATTATTTGTGTGTGTGTAAGAGTACAATTATTTATCTTTTTATAACTCAGTCGAAATGTTTAACATGCTTGTGTTTAGCATGTTGTGGGAAATGTTTTGGTTTTTTGGTGACAATTTTTGAAAATTTTATGATGAGGATGAATTAAGGTTGTACAGGTTGTTTAAATTATGATTATGCACATTTTTCTTTGCATGATTTGGGTATGTCCCATTATAAGTGTATTATGAGCAGGTTGATGTTACAATCTGCCGGTGAAGTACGGTTGTAATAATAGAAACATTTTAAGAGTTCATGCTTGTGTGTAAATAATTGATGTGTTATAAGCAGGTTACTCAGAGGTAACATGCTTGCGATCGGCCGTTTAAGGTTCTGCCGATGTGAAGTCAAAATTTTTTTGGATTAAGATTTGTGTGTGTGTCTTAAATGTATAATGAGCCGATTGATGAATCGGTAAAAAGGAGGGCAATTCTAGGTATGAGGGGATGAGGTACAACTTGACGAAGTTGTGAGTTTATTAGCATTGTTTTTTTTGGGACTGTTTATAATTATGTTACGATGTACATATGGTTGATTGTCTTTTAAGTAGGAAGATGATTAAGAATTCTTTGCCCCGTGCAATTTTTTTGTGTATGTTCCTTGATGTTTTACTTCTTACATTGACAGGGTCAATGTTGCTATGGTCGTGCGCTTTAGGCCGACTATGGCGAGTGACTTGAATTGGGAGAATTATGAAATTGATTTTATTGTACTTTGCTGACGTATGATGTTACGTGAACAATGCTTATGATGAATCGCCTATGTGTGTTAGTGTTAATGCTGTTAGTTGAATTCTTGAGCAGGATGATCTGCTTGAAAATGTTTTGCTATCTTATGCTATTGTTTGATTTATGAAGATGAATTGACAAATTGTGTTTTGTTTGTGTAATGCTGGTACACGAACAAGTTAATGAGGAAATGAATTGTTGTGCTTGGTTTGTCTCATGCTAAGAGTTGATTTGTGACAAAGATAAGAAGACTTGTGCTTGGACTCAGTTGTTTTAATTTTGCTTTTAATTGATGAAATGACTATGTTTGTGTTATGCTTTTATTCCATTATGATGACAGAACCGAGTAATTATGATGACATGAGTAATTTTGCTTTGTTTTTTATGCATTAATTGATGAGTAGGAAATGTCTATGTGTATTTTTATTGTCAGACGCCATTATCTGACGTTACATTTGTCTGTTATTTTCACTGTAAATAAGATAGATGTACGTAGTTGATGACTGGGAGGAGCGTTGAGAAATGTATGTATTTTTATGAATTACTTGTCTCATGCATTATTTGGATGTATTGTGTAAGATATTTTTATCCACTATATGTTTGACATGTCACTTTTGTAGAAATTTTCCCCTGCTTATGTTTTGTAAGGTTGCTTCTATAATGTTGATAAATTGACCATGTGACTATGGACTTGACTGACACGCGTTAGTGGGTTGAGACGGTACAACGAGGTAGGACTGGAATCATGTAGGAATGGTGACTCATGTAGGAATGGTGACAACAAGGTTGTGTTGGAGGTAAACACAATAGCCTCGCGGTGTATTTGTTTTGAATTGTTTTGCCAGAGGGTCTTAGTCACTCGAAGCCAATTTAAACAAACATATGCCGAGATGTTACTTATAGTTACTTGATGTCGAGGACGACATAAGTTTTGTGAGCAGGGGAAGTGTGTGGAGGCCCTTGGGGCGAATTGTCGGCGCTCAGAGGGACGGGTCCTTTGAATCGGGACGGGTGAGGCCGAGGAACGAGGCCAAGCTTGGATTCTTTGATATGGCTGGTGACGTACGACAAGCTTGGGTCCTTTAATGTGGACGGGGATTGACCACGGGCCAGCGGTGTCCTTTGAATCGGTAAGGGTGCGGGCGAGAAACGAGGCAAGCTTGTGGACGGCAGCAGACCTGGATGTGGTAGTCTCGCCAGAGATTGGTTAAGTCAAACAAGCTTGATCGTATAGGTGCGGAGACTGACGGGTATAAAGGGGATGCACTGACAAACACGGGGAGTTCGGGACAGACAGACGGAGAGAGATGTAGGGATAGGACAGAGTTAGGTACACACTGAGTAGACACGAATGGTAGTTTGATAAGATAGTAAAGATGTTAAGGAATTAAACATAACTAGTTTTGCATTCTGACTTGGAGTTCAGTGTTTGGATAACAAGTTAACAAGTTTGTAACAAAATCTTTCACAATATTTAGCCTCACTTGGTGGATTACCAAAAAACGGATTTGTTTTTTAATTTCTAGCAATGCACCACTTTTGAATATGTTGTGTATTTAAACTAAAAAAACATAAGATGATAATTAAGTCACAGATTCATTTAAGCTGGTTCGATATGCATGAAGTTTGAAAGAATTCCCATTTTCTCTACTATTTTACTTATTAGAAGTTATGTCTGGGGTGGATTAGGATTGATACTAGGCCCCTGGCTGCAATTCAAACTGGACCAAGTCCAGCCATCGTACATTAAATAAAATAATAAAATAATTGTTAGCAGCCAATGATAAATTGTAACCTGTAAGTCAGAGTGTAATAAGAGCAAACAATTAAATAGAAGTAAATTTAATATAAATAAGGCCACATGAATCTTTGTTCAGAAGGTTATCCTTTAACAAACTCAAGGCGTTTTTTCAAAAAATGGATGGCGAAATTCAAAGGTAGTTCCGTTTTTAAGGGTATATCAAAATGAGATTGCACTTTTTCAAGTTACTTTAAAATCATTCTGCCTTAATTCGACTGTTAAGCGGCTGATTCTTGTCAGTTGTCAATTGTTGCAGTGCTGACATATCCTCTTTGCATGATTTATTAACTGACCATACAGCATCGTGTCGGGCTGACCATCATGTCTGGCTGACCATCATGTCGAGCTGACCATCATGTCGGACTGACCATCTTGTCTGGCTGACAATCATGTCGGGCTGACCATCTTGCTTCAAACAAGGCTTTGTTAAAAGGTAACCCATTCAGGTGTTTTGAAGTAACATTCATCGATGAGTAGATTCAACAAGCCAGTTATAAAAAAATTGACGAATGCAAAAAAACCTGGCTGAAGCATGACAACTTTCTGCTGCTCTTTGAGCAACACGGAACTTGTCTCGATGGATAGCCTGGACTCTGTTGTACGTCACACTCATATATGCAGCACTGTCGTATCACTGTCAACGACAATCTTGATATTGAATGCCATTTTCTTAGAAACATTAAGAATATTTCTGGCATTTGTTGACGTGTAGGAACACTTATATGAACTTGACGAATCAGTCAACAGGACCAGAATATGAACATATTGGATAATTGCTATTAACTGGTCCACATGCATGACATCTTGTGAGGAGTCTACATATATCAAAGTGTACTTTGATGATTTTATGTCAGCTACAATAACAGTCAATATATTTTGATCCATATGTTCAATCACTTTTCACAAATAGTTGAGGAAATATAAGACGTGTGTCCACGTCCTCTATCTCATGGTGGCAGATATTTTCAGCAAGAAATATGTCAAACTGACACAGATAGTTCCAGTTTTCTAAGGTTTTTACTAGGGCGGTGGAAATTAACGCTTGATTGATTTCTCGATTAATTGGTAAAAAACATTTATCGATTAAAATTAGTTTAATCACTATTTCCTCTCTCGGTGCCGTTGCCTCACTATATCCTCTCTCGTTGCCACCGCCTAACTATATCCTCTCTCGTTGCCACCACCTCACTATTTCCTTTCTCGTTGCCAACAACTCGCTATTTCTTCTCTCGTTGCCACCGTCTCACTAATTCCTCTCTCGTTGCCACCACCTCACTAATTCCTCTCTCGTTGCCACCGCCTCACTATATCCTCTCTCGTTGCCACCACCTCCCTAATTCCTCTCTCGTTGCCACGACCTCGCTAATTCCTCTCTCGTTGCCACCGTCTCACTGTTTCCTCTCAATTCCTGGGTATTTATTCTGTAATCTGGCACACAATTTTGAACTCATGCCAATCATTCAGTAGCGTCTGCTACATTCTGAAACTGAAACTATTATTCCGTGAATCCACGTTTCTACTTTATTAACTTCACCAGCTTATGAAAGAAGAAGGTTCCTATTTTTGTTTCGACCGGTGTGGTTCGAAATCACTGAAAGGTAAATTGCGTTAATCCAATTTTTAAAATATTTTATTTGATCCTCTTTCTTGATTTTTTAAATACTATATTCAGTGCGTTGATATATTCGGGAAATCTTCTACCACCTCTACTCCATAGAAAAAACAGGAATTAAAAGAAAGGTAAATAATGTTGTATTTATAAAAAATGTAAAACTTTAACAAAATGATCGACGAGCAGCCGGAATGCTCAAAATGTTTATAGTGAAAGGGCTTTCAACTAACACAAGATGGTTAAATCTCGTTATAGGATTTAGAGTTAACAGTTAAGGTTCAAACGTTTTACGTCATTTATTATTATGTTGAAAACCATTTTAGGCTATAACCGTTTTGGCCAGTTCTTTGATTTACATAATTCATACATTGTTATTAATTACATGTCATATTTCATATTCATAAATTATAATGATATACTTCTTCATTATCAGTTAAGTTGTTTTTATTATTTTATCTGTTATTAACTTGTTTTCTTTCCAGTAGGCAAAATTTCAAATTTCGCAAAGTAAAATTGAAACACTTCTGATAGTCCTAGATCGCAAAATTTTACCCCAGATAGATATTGGATGACATGCATAGTTACAAAATTTCAGAAGGATCGAATTTACCGTAATTTAATGCATTATTAGTTGATCTCTCTATAGCAACTGTATCGGTCTGCTATTATTAGCATCCACGTGCCAGTGGAGTTCACCTCGTTTCCACATCCCCGTGGTATTAAAACGTTCACGCCTTGGGTCTAAAATGATTCACCTCCACGTGGTTAAACCTTGCAAATATGTAATATATGGAAACCAATAAGCCAATTTATTATTTAATGAATTTTTATGTACAAAATAAAATGTTCTATCTACTCTATGATTTTACACTAAATAAATAAAATAAATAGTGGTAAAAATAGATTTAAAAAAAACATGTTTTCTATAAGTGCTCTAAAAAAAGAAAAAAAAGTATAAAATCAAGTACCTTGATTTAATATGACTAAAAACGTGGGGCATCTGCTTATGAGGCTTTACATACGCAGTTCACTCATTGTCTCAATTATAGATGTCACTTTTGACTTCTAAATTATAACCAAACACCTCATAAGCTCCCGCCAAAACGTTTATAGATACAAGAAATGACAGGACATGACATGACATGACAGTACTTGAACTTGTAAGTTTTTTTTCTACTTTTCAGTCCACTTATAAAAACGTGGTTTTTAAAAATCAATTTTTACCTCTATTTATTAACCTACAGCTAATGGATTGTTTAAATTATGACAGCAGATTTCAATACTCATGTCATATTAGAATTATTCTATCTACAAATAATGTTCTTACATTCTGTTTTCACACCACCTAGATTATCTTTAAGTACACGTGTCTTCTATCAAATTGAATAAATGTTACGTCAATTAACAGAACACCCGACTCAATGATACGCCCGAGTTACCTGCCCTGGGACTGAGTTTCACAACAAGAGACTTTTGAATTAAGTTGAGAGATAACACGGTTGACTGGAGTGAAACAGAATACAGAGGTTAGTTCTATAGAAATCAGCTATCTGATCGCAAAGTTTGCTAGGCCGGACAAAAACATGTTTAAACATAAAACTTATAGAACTATGTTATTTTGTTGACAGAAAATTTTTCTCGCATGGTGGTTATACATAACCGAATGAGTAGTATCATTTATTGATTTTTTTTTCTTTCGCCGACTATTTAATTAAGCCCATGTACTACCATAGCAGCGGTGGGTAATTTATTCAGTGTCTATTTTTAAGCAAAATTAATAATAATTGACAAAAATGAATGTGGATTAAACATTGCTATAAAAAATAAGATGTTTAAATTATAAGATTACTATATTGATGAAGTCCAATGTATTGTCATCTGCAAGATATTGAAATCGCGTCTTTCTCTTAGGTTCACAAACATAAACAACTTGAAACCAATAATAAACTACTCTTCCCTCGCTGGTCATCTGCTAGTAACATGGTTCCAGTCATACCTCTAGCCGTAGGAGCGGTATGCGCTGGTGCGGCCCTTATCACTGGTCCAGTGGTTCTGCCCTTTTTTGGCTTCACCTCAAGTAAGTTTTTAAAAAAAAACATTTATGTAGAGAAAGAAGAGATTTATGAGCGTATCATTTACCAATGTGGACTTTAAGCTGATGAGACAATGTAAAGCTCTTTAATTTCCTAGCAATTATCACGCCGATAAAAATAGTAGTCACTATTTTAGTTGAATTACTTTGATGTTAGCCCAATCTTGATATTAAGTTGATAGATAAACATGTTGCCCCCAAGATAAACTGTTTTTATGTAGTTGATTTGCTGATAACACTTGTGTTGTAACAAGTTATTGGTTCATTAGGGTTACTGGCTAAATTTGTAATGCTAAAACAGATTGTTTTATTTCTACTGCTTGTTACACTTATAATTCTAAAAGTGATTGGTTCACTTCCATTGCTTGTCATACTTGTGTTACTAAAAGTGATTGGTTCACTTCCATTGCTTGCTATACACGTGTCGCTAAAAGTGATTGGTTCACTTCCATTGTTATACATGTGTCGCTAAACATGATTTGTTCACTTCCATTGCTATACTTGTGTTGCTAAAAATCATTGGTTCGCTTCCATTGTTATACATGTGTTGCTAAAAGTGATTGGTTCTCTTCTCCTTATAGCCGGCATTTCTGCGGGATCAACAGCCGCGTCGATCATGTCGTTTGTTTACACCAATGGCGTCGGGATGACGATACTGTCAGCCGCCCAGTCCGCCGGAGCCTTGGGGACAGTGGGTCTTGGAAATATAGCCGCCACTGGGATCTTTGGTACTCTCTTCACTACAGTAATTGAACTGGCGGTTTAATGTTAATTGCTGGCGACAAGGTCAAGTTTATTTAAATATTTGCTGTTTTGGATTGCATTTTGCTATAAATTGAAACTGTAATAATCTATTTTTTTTAAAAGAAACTTAGCTGCGTTCATTAACTACTAAAACCTCATTTGATGGACACAATACATTTTTTTTGTATTGTATTTTGGCGCATTTTTTTCTCTTATGGCTACTAAAGTAATATTTTAAAAACAACCAAACCTGCATCAACCTTTATAGAGACTCCATGCGATATTTTTAAATTTTCGGGTATTTTTTCCACGCCAAAGTTCCATTTTTTAAATTAAAAAATAAAATTTCCTTTAAAACCTAATGAGCGTCATTCACCTTTAGCGAATGTTTCGATTTGCAGTGCTGAAAACACAATGTCGAATAAGAATTTTGTCATAATTTAGTGATTTCTTTTTTAAGTCAGATTTTTAAAAATTTATTTTACACAATAGATCTACATCTTTTCCCCTTACAATCGATACATCTAAAACATCGAATCAAAATAAAACGATATATATATGCTGTAAAAAATATTATTTATTTTTAATGACAGAAAAAACATGTCTAACTTTAAATAAAGTTTTTTTACCATGTAACTTCTCAATGTAATTTTCAATCAAGTTTTATTACCATGAAACCCTTTTAATTTTTTTCAAGAACATATCATGAAATTTTACCGCCAAAACTATTTGTAATTTTTATAAAATTCTATACATCTATATAGAAAACAAGCTTGGTTAGTGTATTGGGAAACATATTTTTATATTTATGTCTTATCAAATATATTTGACATTTGTAAAGAAGTTTAACTTTTTTTATATTAAATTCAGATTTATTTATTTTTTATTTTTATTTATTTATTTGTTTTTTGAAACTGGAAATATTCCAAAATTAATTTTCTTTATATACCACTCACACATAATATTCTGTCGATGCGTTCATTGTCTCTTTCTAAATATGCGCCATGTCATCGCTGTAGCACCCACCACCTGTAACTATTGAAATATTACTAAGATTTTACAGGTATTTCTTTTTCTTTAAAAAAAAAAACTTATCTATGACATGTAATATTGATTTTTATTTACTATCAGTTTTGAAATATATGTCAAATAATATTTCTTGATCAATTTGTTTTTCTTTTGTGAACCACACATATGATAAATGTAAAGTTTCATTTCCTGTCAAAGTTAACTCATCAAATTGAATAGAAAACACAGATGTCTCAAACAGCAACACAATGAATCTTCAACAACTTAACCATTTCATCAATTCTTATTTGCACTGTATTATTAATAAATGATTTTTTAAAATATCAGATATTTGCTTATTTCTGTATTCATTCACTAATAGCTGGTAAAGTTTGTTCTTTACCAATAGTATGAGGTTTACCCAATTTTCCAATCAGTAGCGAAATATTGAAAGAAGTCATTGCTGTCTTGTGTTGTTGGTGTTGAAAAGAGTTTTGCCAATATTACTTTTATGATAAATTTGTATTTTAGTGTTTGAAAATTAGATAAATGTTTATATTTTTATCACCGTTAATTTTAGACAAATGTTCTTGCAGTGTATAATTGCCCAGGGGCACATATCTAAAAAAAATGCAAATGAAGGAGTATGCGGGAATCAAATCAACATCCAAAAGGTTTTAAAAAAAAGAAATTAAGCATTATGAGCGGAATACATTAATCAATTTTTTCTAAATATTGTATTGCTTTTTGTTATGCTTTTACTATTCCATACACAACAAATGAATAAACATGTGTATAGATCAATTATGAACAACATTTCTTCTTAAAATACAAAACATTTTAACGTCTTTGTTAGGTACTTTTTATTTTAAGAAAAAACGTGATTAATTACCCCCAGCCTGAAATTTATAATTGTATTATTTAAAGACTTAATTTAGTGCAAGAGAAAACTTGTGTACATAAACCGCCGTTTTGGAAAACAACAACACATTGGCAGTGCTAACAGTGAAAACAACAACACATTGGCAGTGCTAACAGTGAAAACAACAACACATTGGCAGTGCTAACAGTGAAAACAACACATTGGCAGTGCTAACAGTGAAAACAACAACACATTGGCAGTGCTAACAGTGAAAACAACAACACACTGGCAGTGCTAACAGTGAAAACAACAACACATTGACAGTGCTAAAAGTGAACAATGTCTACAAAGTGCCTACTTCTTGTCTCTGGAAATATCAAGCACTATTTATAGCCTACCAGGAATTGCCATACAGGAGGCTGAAACAGAAACAAACAAACAACAGCCTTATACCTGGCGGCGCACACGTCTTCATGGTTAGAGCACATAACAATCGCATTTGAGTTTCAGCACACAACAATCGCAGTTGGGTTTCAGCACATAACAATCGCAGTTGGGTTTCAGCACACAACAATCGCAGTTGGGTTTCAGCACACAACAATCGCAGTTGGGTTTCATCACACAACAATCGCAGTTGGGTTTCAGCACATAACAATCGCAGTTGGGTTTCATCACACAACAATCGCAGTTGGGTTTCAGCACACAACAATCGCGGTTGGGTTTCAGCACACAACAATCGCAGTTGGGTTTCAGCACACAACAATCGCAGTTGGGTTCGATCTTGTAGCTCTAACTAACGTCTATTCTTATAGAGGCCACTTAGCTGCACACATTTCGGAAACCTGCTACAAGTAAGATCCCATGAGGCTTAGGATGCCAAGTTCTTAGAACATTTAGGAATATATTTTAAAATATTCTAAGAATTCTGAAAAAAAATGAATTTTTCTCCAGTGCAGTCAGAATCAAAGTTCTAGAGAAAGCTTTTAACAAGGTTCTGTGATATTTGATAGGTTGGACAGATAGACGGAGAGGTAGGTAGAAAGGTCGGTCGGAGGTTGGGTTGATATAGGACAGGCAAGCAGGCCTGCAGAAATTATGCAGGTAGGTAAACAGACAAATAAATACGTCTACTTGCGTGTACGTGCCAGTATGTATGTGTATTTGTTTGTTGTTTTTAAACTTTTTATGCTCACCTAAGACGTGTAGTATGGTGTATACGGTAGCGTGTGAGGCAAATTTCTTTTCTAAATGATTTGTTTTTAAGAGTTCCCGTATTTTCCAAAGCAACACGAAAATAAGCCCCATCATCAAACAAGAGACATATCTTTGTCGTTTGTTTTATAGTGACATTCTTCAAAGATAAAATTATAATTAAAGTAATAACAACATCCAAATATAATAAATAAAGTCATTTAAAACGTGATATGAAACAATCATTTTCGAAACAAAAAATACATCATAAGCTAAATTATATCAATACTATTCTTCAGTTGAATCCCAAGAAATGTGGTGGTCAAAACAAACCAATAAGTCATTTAATTAATTAAATAAAACCAAAGATACCTAGAGCAGTATTCTCCTTTCATGATGATAAATTAAATGTGCAGTATTGGTGTAAGAAATACATGAAATGATGTATTGCCATCTGAAATTTATTATTTTATGTTGACATAATTGTATATATTTTTTAAAAAATTACAATGTGGACTGAAATTCACGGTCACTGATTGTTAAATGCAAACAATATTTGTTTAAAGAATCTATAACATAAACTGTTGAGAAATGTTAAGTTTATGTATGTCTGTTACCTGAAGCTGTAGAACGATCAAATTTGAATTATCCTATACCTTCAATTTCTCAACAGAACACCTAGTAGTGACACAATGCTGATTGAAATTTTTGTCTACGTTTTCGACCTAACGTTTCAAATTGTGTCCATAATACTTCCTGCACTGCAGTCTATATACCAGCAAATTGTATACTTAATATACTCTTGGCTTCTTCCAACACTTGGGTGGATCATTACTCTATCAATTTCCATCGTCCTAACATGGGTGTTGCCTGCTATGAGCCGGATAATGGAGCAAGTCATTACTATTTTCTGGCATCATTCAGTAGTTATCAAAAATACTTTACTGGTATTCATACTGCTTACTGTGGCTTCTCCATGCATCCTTTACTTCATGGGTTTCAGAAAAGTTGGGTAACGGCTTTCACTTATTTTATAGATTGAAATATCTCATAACATGACGTTTGTGTTGTATATTTCAGTGTCCTCTTGTTCTTCACCCTTGCCTAACAAACTTTTTCGAAATCAAAAACAATAATGTAATTTTAGGAGCCTCGTAATGAGCGTAACAGTAGAGTTGGTGTCCGCAAATCTTTATTATATTAAGAGATCGGGATAGACTGGGGACCATTGATGTGCTAGGTGATCGGGATTGACTGGGGACCATTGATGTGCTAGGTGATTGGGATTGACTGGGGATCATTGATGTGCTAGGTGATTGGGATTGACTGGGGACCATTGATGTGCTAGGTGATCGGGATTGACTTTGGACCATTGATGTGCTAGGAGATCGAGATTGACTGAGGACCATTGATGTGCTAGGATATCGAGATAGACTGAGGACTATTGAAGTGTAGGCATTTAAATGTTGCTAATGATTATACTTTTTTAGTTATTATTTATTATAGGCTAAGTTAAAATATAAATTTGACTAAGACCCTTGTGTTAGGGGAGAATAAAGAATGCATTACTTCAATAATGTGTATCTTAAGGATACATTTGCCATAATTGTTATTTTTGTTTAACTTTCCAGGTGGTATCAAGGTCAACTCAATCGCTGCCTTTATGATGACCGTCGCTTACGCCACTAGACGGTGCCTGGGATTGTTGTCCTACTTGCAGTCGGCTGGCGCTAGGGGGACATATATTGTCTTGTTCGGAGTTACAGGCGGGATGATAGTTTTTGTGTTGTGTTACATCTACAGACTGGCTTTTCCTTGACGGATGGCAGTGGATTTTCCAGCTTCTATAAAGATTATTTGTTTACTTTTTTAAGGAGGTACCTTGATCAATTTTTGTACACCTATCGTTTTCAAGCTATATACAGGTTTTATATGATATCAGAATTTTCCAAATTGTAATTGAAAATTTCAAAGTTTTGACCCAAATGTCCATAGCTTTTTTAACGAACACACAGAATGTTACAATATTAAGTTGAATGACTTTCAAAATGTGGCCGATGACTGGATGAAAATGTGTAGTGTGTTCACGATGAAGTAGTTTTTGGCTGAAGAGAAATTGAAAAAAAATCTATTTGACAAAATAAAGCAATTTAGGTCAGGCCTTTTCCACGCCTAAAATAATAAGCGAATGTATTCATTTGTTAATATAAGAACCATAAAGGTTTAATTTACAATTTCATATTATGTTGTTTAAGGACATATAAATGCGAAGAAAAGTAAAGAATGACACTAGACACAGAAGGATAAAAAGAACTTAATTAAAAAGAGGGTACAATGTTGAAGAGGAAGAGTAAAGTCCTAAAGGTTAATGCCACCAGTACATCACCCATCATGCTTGAAGGAGAAGCCCTTGAGGAGTTGGAGAATTTTGTTTACCTTGGCAGCATGGTAGATAAACAATGTGGTACAGATGCCGACGTCAAAATAAGGATCGGAAAATCAAGAGCAGCCTTCAAGCAACTCAAGAATGTTTGGGTCGCCAACAACCTAGGCAGCAAGTTAAAATTAAGGATTTTTAAAGCTATGGTGAAACCAGTGCTGTTATAAGGGGCTGAGACATGGTGAACAACGGCTGTAAACCTGACCATAATCCAGACCTTCATTAACAATTGTCTGAGAAGGATTCTCAGAATTCACTGGCCGGACAAAATCAGCAACCGGGAACTGTGGCAGCGGACTAAAAAGAAGCCCATCGAGGAAGAGATCCTTCAAAAGCGGTGGAAGTGGATCGGTCATACCTGGCGCCGAGAATTGGAGGCAGACATCAAGAGCATTGGCCATGAATGGAAGATCCTGGAGAAACTGGCCCAGGATAGAGATGCCTAGAGGTCTCTTGTAGGTGGCCTATGTCCTAGGAGGAAGTGCAGACGCCGGCGATGATCGGAAGATGTCCCTCATAGACGAGAAGGCTCAACAACAACAACGTTGAAACAAACAATACAAAATCCAAAGTTAACTTTAATTTCAGGTAATTTTTTAAAAGAAACTTGATTAGTGGATTAGCTATGTGAAAAGACATACGATAGATAGGATTTATTATTTAAATTTAAGGGTCACTTAAGACATAAGTAAAATAAAACATAGGTCCTTTTAGAATTAACAAAATATTTATAGATGGCTACTTATACTTTACCAACATGAGTGTATTGGGTGTCCATGGGAGGGGTAGTACATCTCGCTGGGGATCAGTCGTGTTCATTTTGGGGTAACTCGTCAAATGTGGTCCCCACCTGATACCCGGCTGCCCCCTGTGGCTCAAATGAGCTGTAGGATGTACATCGGCCACATTACCGTAAACGGTATTGATTGACCGACTAATCCAGGTTAGGGTAGCCGATGAGATACAAACCTCGATGAAGAGCGACCTGTCTACCCAGCTTGTAAGGAATAGCTTTCGCTGCCTGCGTGCTGGATCTTTTATAATAACGGAAATAAATAGAATTTTATGGTCTGGTGTTACCCCCCTGATGGTGTCACCCGGGGCGGCCTAACCCCTCCGCACCCCTAGCGACGCCACTAAAGCCAAGGACTTGTTCCCGAGGCCTAGGGCGTCCCAGAGTTCAACCCAGCTCCAAATGGGTAAAAAGCGGCGGGGCAATGCTTGGAAACCCCAGCCGTTGCATGAGAACACTGCATCACTTGCAAAAAAAACAAAAAAACTTGGCTGACCAAAGGCTATGGAAGCAAATCCAGAAAATACAGCAGGCTTAAGTGGAGGGAGAGGGGTAATTGAGAGAGTCAGAGACAGTTTATAGTAGTGAGTAATAGAGTTAGAGATTGGTGGAAAGGCGACGAGTAAGAGTTAGATGATGAGTTCGTGTCCAAACTTTGTACTAATTGTCAGTCCATAGTTTGGACACGAACGTTTGAAAATGATCTATTGCCTTCGACCTGAGCCTGCATGAGGCATTATCTTTAATGTTTTACTGGCTGTTAAGGCAAGCATGAGAATGCTAAGCGAAATGCTTTAGAATCTTTCCTTTGTCAGTAATTAGAGTTTTTCCATTCGCATTTAGAAATTAGCATGTATTTGGGGTTGTGGGTCCATATGCTTCATTAAGGGAATTATAGAGGGTCTTCATACCATTCACACATTCAATGTTGGACTTTATAAGATATCTTGTTCATCCGTGCGCCTTGCATCTGAAGAAATAATAATTGTGTATGCAGTTTTTCCCGTGAGCCTATGAATTCTGTGTTAGTGATCAACAATCCTGAATTATGAGCTTGTTGTTAGAAAGAATGTAGGCAATGATAGAGTGAAGATCCTTGTTAAATTTGGACTTTACGTCATTGTTAATCTCTGCTGTGGCGTAGCCGCTGATAATATTAAGATAATATTTCTTCCCGGCTAACAGAGGTTGTTATATTTTTTATAATCATCATTATTAGTCCCGTGACCATTGCGGTCGTTGGGGAAGCGTCTTTTACTTGTGCCCTCTCGTGGACCAGCCAATTTGCCTATTCATATTATCTTAAAAGCAAAGAAAACACCGGCTTCACGGTGTTCCTCACTCCCTCTACCACTCCAGAAAAAGGTATAACCTGAGCCTACTTCACTTAAATCGCCCCCTTCAGCTAGACGGGTCTCACTTAGAGTTGCAAAGTCGACATCGTATTTTTAAAGTTTATGACTTACCAGGCTGATTCATGTTGCGGTCTGTTGTTTAAAAACCTTGTCTAATAATGTACACGTTTTTATGTGCCCAGAGTAAGTGGTAAAATCCTCACCTTATTTATGTATTTAAACCACAGTAATGGTGTCTCCACCAGCCACGTAACTTGGCCAGAAACAAATGATCAGACAATATTTAGGTCATATCTTCTAGCCCCCTTCATAATTCTTTATAAGTGAGCAGTGCGTTCTTATAAAGGGCTGCTCAGTTGCTCAGGTGGCAGCTGGACACCACTGCTGGACACCACTGCTGGACACCACTGCTGAACACCACTGCTGGACACCACTTCTGTACACCACTGCTGGACACCACTTCTGTACACCACTGCTGGACTCCATTGCTGGACACCACTGCTGGACATTACTGCTGGACACCACTGCTGGACTCCACTGCTGCTCATCTGCTGCATCGCCACTTGCCCATCGCTACAGAACTTTGTAGAAATTGAAAATTTGCTGATGAAAATAAATTGCACTGTGGTTTTCTTTAAAGTGAGAAACATTTGAAGAACTTGTCGACCTAACTCTCAAGCCTAAGGCCACCTGAGCCAGCAGTAAGACGAAGTCGAGAAGGGTAAGGATGGGGCTGGGGATGGGGCTGAGGATGGGGCTGGGGGCATTGGATGACCAGGACGCCATATGTGCCTCGACATGCTCTGTACACTTAAAATGCCCTGCTGTGAACCGACACTTACGAAAATAAATAACAAGTATAAACGTGTTATAAATGAATATTGGACTTATCGCTTGGTTTCAACTTTTGAATTGGTATTGAAGAGCTTTATTAGGGGACCTCCTCAATTGGCCCCACGTTTATTTCTGTTTACCACACAACGCTATGACTTTTAATGGTACATCATTGTGGTAGTGTACGTAATCAGTATAATGACTATAAAAATGTTGAGAAATGACTAACGCTAAGAAAGTCCTCCGCTGACCTGGAGAGGGATGGGCGCCGCCAGTTTCTATTAAGCCCGAGAATATTCTAATGGAAACATTAGAATCCCCTACGACCTCAAAAATAATGAGGTTATGGGTCTTTAAAAAAAACAAAAACAAACAAACAAACACCCCCTTAATCAAGGGAAGTAAATGACACCGTAGCTCATGTTGGTCTCGTCCCCTGATACTGATATTTTCATCTAAATCAGCCGGACCATTTCCGCACTGTATACTATATTTCAATGGCAAATTAAAAGATGTTTTTGTGGGGTGGGGGAGGGGGATGACTGGGGAGAGACAAGGGACCTCAATTCCCGCCCCCACTGCGTATTAAATGATATAATAAAGGTGTGTAAATGTTTGCCTGATTCATGACATTATCAATACAATAATTTTATATCATCTATTTATCAGGCTTGTAACAAAAAACTTTACGTACATGACTGTTTCTCGTTGGTGTTAATGAAATGATTCATCTCAATTAAAACTTAGACTTATAACACGTTGCCACTCATCATAGCGGATACTTCAGACCATGCTAACTATTCTGGTTAATAAAGATAAGTTAACATAAACTTTTCCATACACGCAAAGCTAACAAACAGGTGTATAGATCAATGCTGTACGAAGTTTCTTCTTGAAATATAATATAATACAATTTTAATTTGCTTTTCACGCTAACAGAAAAGTTGATTAATAACATCAGCCTGCCAATTGTAATTATGTTTTTACAAAAATTGTTGGGTATAATAGTAAACGTTTTAAAATAAACCGCCACTGGGAAAACAACAACACATGGACAGGTCTTAAAGTTAAAGCGTCAAGTCAAGTACATCTGCAGATTGCAGACTTCTTTTCTCTGAAAAATCCGTTGCTATTTATAGCCTTTTAGGAAATACAATGGGGGAGGCTGAAACAGAAACAAACACATCTGCCTGTTACACGTGTCTACAAGGGCACACGAAAATCACGCGTGTGTTGCTATTATTTGCTCTAAAAAACGTCCACTTTAAAGAGGTCAACTAGAGACACAGATTTCCTTAACCAGCGGTGAGATAACATTAGGCTAACAATGCAACGTTTATAAAGTTAAACATTCTTGTGAGTCGAAGTCTTAGGACATTCAGGAATAGAATATATTTAAAAATTATCCAACATTGTCTTTACAAAATGGATACATCTACAATCAAGTAAAACTAAAATTTCTTCCGATAGTTCTATCTAATAAGGCCAAGGTTAGTTTGATATCAGACGGGCAAGCAGGTCTCAGATTACGGTAGTCGTTAGAGTTAGTTAGCGAGAGATAGAAAAATACATATGTTTGTGCTTTTGAGTTTGTGTGTGTGCATGTGTGTGATTGTTTGTGTGTCTGTACTTGTGTGTATATGGGTATCAGTGAGTGTTGTAAATGTGGGGTTGTGTGAGTGTATGTGTGCTGGTGTATGTGATTGTGTTTGTGTGTTTTAGTGTGCCTGTGTGAGTATGTGTGTGTGCAAGGGCTCGTGAGTGTGTGCTTGTGTGTGTGGGTATATATGGGTGTAACTGTGTATTTGTGTGCTTTTGTATGTGTGCTTTTGTGTGTGTGTGTGTTTTTGTATGAGTTCTTGTGTATGTACGTGTGTGTGTGCTTGTGTATGTGTGCTTGTGTATTTGTGCTTGTGTATGTGTGCTTGTGCGTGTGAGGGGTATATGTGTGTATGCTTGTCTGCTTGTGCGTGTGTATGTGTGTTTGTGTTTTTGGATGGCCAATTATGACTAAATGGGACGTAGCGACAAGATTGATAATGTAGCGTTTGTGCTTTTTTTCTAATCGATATATTTTATCGGTTACAATAATAATAATAATAATAATAATAATAAATTATAATTATAATTAACTAACTAATAACAAGCTATAAATCATAAGCTAATTATTTCAATATTTTTTTTCTCCAGAAAAATTCCAAGAAATGTGTTAGCGAATAGGAATCATTAAGCAATTGAATTAATTCAATCAAACCCAATGTACTTAGAGCAGTGTTCGACTTTCTTGAGGGTAAAAATAAATCTTGTATTAGTGGTGCAAGAAATACATTGAAGGATGTATTGTCGGCTTAAATTTATATTTTTTATATGGATATATAACATCTTATCTTATCTTAACTTATCTTGTATGTTACAGACGCTCCTTCTGTACAGAAGATTATTGCGTCCTACGTATTTCTATGGTTTGTGTTTAGTCCTGTATTCTTAAAAAACAACAACAGTGTGGACTGAAATACATGTTAACTCCATTTCTAATTCATAAAATATGTGATATTCCAGATTTAATAAGAGAAGCTGATCGGAAATGTGAAGTTTGCGTATATCAGTTCTCTGAGACTGTAGAAGGATGACAATAAGTGAATTAATGTATAGATTTACCTTCAATCTCCCAACAGAGTAGCTAAATGTGACACAATGATTATTGAAGTTTTTCATTTTGTGTTCTTTTTAATATTTTCTGCACTGGAAATACTGGAATACATATTACAGCAAATCTTATACCGTATATTCTCTTGGCTTCTTCCAACGTTGTGCTGGATATTTACGCAATCAATTACCGTCGTCGTATCATGGATGTTGCTTGCTGTGAGCTGGACAATAGAGCACGCCATTGCTATTTTATGGCTCTACCCCGTCGTTATCATTACTATTTTTCTATTCGCCCTAGTGTCTATAGGAGTGTCTCCGTTTATACTTCTCGGCATGGGTTTCGCCAGCGGTAAGTAGCAGCTTTGAATGTAATATTTCAAAAAATGTTTACTACACGAATGAATGAAATAATAGGAACGATGTTAAGTCGTTGACAATTTAAAAAAAACAAAAAACGTTTAAACTGATAATTTGTCACCAAATACAAGACAATTTTAATTAGTAACAAATTTACTTCAATTCTTCGTGAGTTTTAGGGTTGAAAAGTTCAAAAGTATTAAAGTTTATCCATGTTTGTTTAATAAATGCCAAGCATGAAAGGGGAAATAATGGATTTAGAGAGTGTGGGCCATGGGTCTGAGTACCTTCTGAGCAGCATGAAGCATAGATTACCTTAAATGCTTTGTTAGGAGTAGCAAGAAAAATACATTACCTACAATGTTTAGTTAGGAGTAGCATGAAGAATACCTTACCTTCAGTACATAGGTAAACGTTACATGTGTTATAATTAGGGCTGTAACGATTAATTTTAATTTAATCGTTAACTTTTAAAAATCAAAGATTAATTAATCGTTAATTTTAATTAACGCCAAAAAATGAAATGTTTGGTGTCATAAGTAATAACATTTATTAAACGTTATCGTCGAAAATCGAAATAACACTGGCATTTCTTCTTTATATAACATCTTTTAACCAACAACGCAAACAGACATGTGTATTGACATTATTTGGTTCAAGTGATGAGCGGGTCTTATTGACAATATAAACAGCCGAGCTGAACAATCGTTAACATAGCTTTAGATTGTCTCAGCTGAAGTTTCTGATACTGTAGTGGATGTTTGGTTTGCAGGTGGTATGTAAGCGAAGTGTTAGAACCAAGGTAGGAATGTTCCCTTTAAGCACCGCGGCTGTGCAGATAGTTGATCCACGCCACGCATGAGTTTAGAAATCACCCCGCAGCAAATTATGTAAAATATTGCACATGAATTAAAAAAAAAAATTGCACACGGACATAAAAAAGCTTAGACTTACAGTGAACTTTGCATGGTAGGCAAACGATTTCTCTCAAAAACCGTTTTTAACATTCTCAACATTCACGTCAGTCTATAGTTTAAAAACCAAATATTCGTGTAATCGTCTGGAAATTCGTTTATATTTATCCGCCGAACATTTTACTTTTTGACTTCCAGTACATTTATAAGTGATGGGTCGATTAATGGCTAAAAAAATTGTAAACGTTTAAATTTTTAAACTATTAATCGAGAAAGTGATCATTAATTTCTGCAGCCTTACTTATGATTGATGTTATTTTTGTTGAACTTTCCAGCTAGCATCATGGTCGAGTCCTTGAGCTCCTGGATGATGTCTGCTGTCTACGCCTCTGGATGTGATCTGCCCTTGTTGTTCTTCCAGTCGGCCGGAGCTCTGGGGGATGTCAGTGGTTGGGTTGGAGCGGTAGGCGGGACGATACGTTTTGTGTTGTCTTACATCTACAGTCTGGTGTTTCATCTTTGAAGGCAGTGAATGTTCCACCTAGATACATTTAAGCACACCTATTATTTTTCAAAGGTTCGGACAAGTTATAATGTCAGAACTGCCTAAATTGACTCTAAATTGAAATATTGAAAGTTTTGCCCCTAATATGGATAATACTTTTCATGAAAACACAATGAAGATACATAGTTAAGTCGAATGACTTTAAAAATAATGTTGGCCAATGACTGGATGCAAGTGTGTAATGTGATCACGGTGAAGTAGCTTTTGGGTCAAGAGAATGAAGGTGGTGGTGGTGCCAAAATAAAACACTAAGTGTCAGTCTTTCACAATAATTAAAGCAATAAGCGCATGTTTTCATCAGTTAAAAGAAAATGCATAAAGGTTTCAATTAAAGCTGAATATTACGTATTGACCAGATATAGGCCTACTAGTTGATGTAAAGAGGCTCAGAATGATTGATGTAAAGAGGCTCAGAATGATTGATGTAAAGAGGCTCAGAATGATAAGAGGAACTCGACAGGGTAAACGGTGTAAGATACAATGCAAAAGCCAAGGGAAAAATTGATTAAAGATACGTTTTTTTTTAAATTAAAAAAATTGCTTTTGTTGAGTTGTCATGACTAATCAACCTAGATTATCCTTTGTAATTATGGTTCATTTTAAACCTTAGTAAAATAAAATAAAGGTCCCTTTCAGGATAAACAAAATATTAATGGCTGGTTACTTAGACCTTACTTACCAACATGGCAATGTCACAACTACGGGTGGTGTTAAAATTGTTCAACCGTCTTAAATACTTACTTCAACATTCACAAAGGTAATGCATATTTTAGGACATGGCTATCAACCTCAGTTTTCACTAAATTGCGTCCATATATTATAAGATTATTGAGAGTCATAGTCACAGCTTATGTCCAGTAATGATCACCACAGAATCACTTTAACATAAATACGTAAATCGTTCTCAATTAATCACATCCAGAGTAATGGCCCATAATGTCCAGGATTATGGTGGTATAGAGAAGCTTTGATTTATAGACGAAGAAATTTTGATCCTCGTACAGAGGTTTTGACTGAGTTTACCGCGCCCTTCGCTAAATTCATGTTGGGCGCCCTTGGCTAAATTTATGTTTTGCGACCTTGGCTAAATTCATGTTTGGCGCCCTTGGCTAAATTCGTGTTTGGCGCCCTTGGCTAAATTCATGTTTGGCGCCCTTGGCTAAATTCATGTTTGGCGACCTTGGCTAAATTCATGTTTGGTGACCTTGGCTAAATTCATGTTTGGCGCCCTTGTCTAAATTCATGTTTGATGCCCTTGGCTAAATTCATGTTTGGCGCCCTTGATAAATTGGAAAAATGCTAAATTATTATACAGAATAAATTGATTATTGAAGGATTAGCCCTAGGCAACTGCTCCTATACCAATAAGCCGTTGTTACGCATCTGTCCTCGCATTATATTTGAATGTAAAAATCTCTTTGAACTTGATACCAATACCAATAAATGCAAATACCAATACCAATAAATGCAAATACCATTAAATGCCAATACCAATAACAATCCATTTATAAAAAACAGCAAATAAACACTTCCTGTGTTCATTTTTTTAAAAATGTTGTGTCATTTGACTTTTCCATTGTATAGCATCTATAATTATTGTTAATTTCTTTATTGTATATAAATAAATTGTATTTCTAGCATTCTGTAAAGAAGTTTATTAATAAGATATACAACCATGTCATTTTATTTCATAAATGCCGAAATTATAATCAGGTGGTTTCTGTCAATAAAGCGTGGACAAAATATGAGTATGTTTCTGTTTTATTGATTTATAATATAATATAAAATTTCCGCGAGTGTAAATATAAAGTTTAATGCAAATGATATCTTATCTTATCTTTTACAGACGCTGCTTCTAAACATAAGACGTGGTGGTCGAGAGGTAGCGCTCTCGACTGTCACACTGATGGTCACGAGTTCGAATCCACACGAAAGTGAGGATTTGTTCTCGGGGCCTGAGGAGTCCCCGAGTCACCCAGCTCCGAATGGGTACCTAACTAGATAATAGTTAGGCGGCTGGGGTAATGCGTGGAACCCCAATAGCCGTGGCCTGTGACCGCTGCATCACTTGCCAACAGATCATCTCTCATGGTCTGTGGACGCAATTATCTTCTGCATAGAAGGAGCGTCTGTATATCTAAGATAAGATAAGATAAGATTATTGCGTCCCACACAATCGGACAAAATTAATCGATTTCGCTTTTTTTAACAGGCTGCCACTTAACAGAGTGGACACATTAGACAATGGGTCGACAAAATTTTCTGCAAATTATACCCAAAAAAATAAAGTTTATGTTAACGTTACAACCGGAGGTGCAAGGTCCGGCCAAAAACTCAACAAGCGTTTGTGAGAACGAAAATAAACGTGGCATGGGCGCACACAGAACATTTTCTAGGGGGGGGGGGATATTTTCAAAGTAGTTATTTCGCCGTATAACGCCGACCATTTTACTATTTATACGGAGATTTTCTTACACATAATTCTCAGCGTTATAAGTAGATTTTGTTTTGGCTGGTCGCGTTACTTTTCATTAAAATTCTATCCATGTCATTAATATATTATACACGTACACCTTTTATTTTCTGAAGTGTGTATTGGTTCTTGGCTACCGATAGCGGGTACTGCTGTAAAATAAAACCCAACACTTTTAATTTAAATGTTTTTAAAAGTAATTAATGCACAACCTTCTGAGGTCTTACTGTAGTGCGTTGGAAATTGGATTCTTGAACTAAAAGTGACAGGTACGGGTTCGAGTCTCAAGTAAGAAATTTTATTTTTGAATTTCCTTTTCAATTACTTTCAGTTACCTGTAATTTATAAGTATAGTAATATTCTAAAGTAGAAAACTATTGTCAGCCCGCTGAAAATGCACAAGATAATAAGGAGTTTCAATATTTATACAAGTTACAACTGGTGCTTTATTTCACCAACCAGCGAACCATTCAGGTGTATATTTTTTTATATAATTTTTTTCTAATAGTCTAAAACTAAAATAAAGTAATTATCAGTAGTATGTTTGCAAAAACTAAAAATAATACCCCGACTGTCATCTATCTGACGTTGGAGATTTAAGCCATGTATTTACATGACGTTATGTGTTGAGCGATGGCTCCACCGTACATGCTGCTGCTGGTAATGTGGTGAACGATGGCTCCACCCTACATGCTGCTGCTGGTAATGTGTTGAACGATCGCTCCACCGTACATGTTGCTGTTGGTAATGTGTTGAACGATGGCTCCACCGTACATGCTGCTGCTGGTAATGTGTTGAACGATCGCTCCACCGTACATGCTGCTGCTGGTAATGTGTTTAACGATGGCTCCACCGTACATGCTGCTGCTGGTAATTTGTTGAACGATCGCTCCACCGTACATGCTGCTGTTGGTAATGTGTTGAACGATGGCTCCACCGTAGGCCTACATGCTGCTGTTGGTAATGTGTTGAACGATGGCTCCACCGTAGGCCTACATGCTGCTGCTGGTAATTTGTTGAACGATCGCTCCACCGTACATGCTGCTGCTGGTAATGTGTTGAACGATCGCTCCACCGTACATGCTGCCGCTGGTAATGTGTTGAACGATCGCTCCACTGTAGGCCTACATGCTGCTGCTGGTAATGTGTTGAACGATCGCTCCACCGTACATGCTGCTGGTAATGTGTTGAACGATGGCTCCACCGTACATGCCGCTGTTGGTGATGTGATGAACGATGGCTCCACCGTACATGCTGCTGGTAATGTGTTGAACGATGGCTCCACCGTACATGCTGCTGGTAATGTGTTGAACGATGGCTCCACCGTACATGCTGCTGCTGGTAATGTGATGAACGATGGCTCCACCGTACATGCTGCTGCTGGTAATGTGATGAACGATGGCTCCACCGTACATGCTGCTGTTGGTGATGTGTTGAACGATGGCTCCACCGTACATGCTGCCGCTGGTAATGTGTTGAACGATCGCTCCACCGTACATGCTGCTGCTGGTAATGTGTTGAACGATGGCTCCACCGTATATGCTGCTGCTGGTAATGTGTTGAACGATCGCTCCACCGTACATGCTGCTGCTGGTAATGTGTTGAACGATGGCTCCACCGTACATGCTGCTGCTGGTAATGTGTTGAACGATGGCTCCACCGTACGTGCTGCTGTTGGTGATGTGATGAACGATGGCTCCACCGTAGGCCTACATGCTGCCGCTGGTAATGTGTTGAACGATGGCTCCACCGTACATGCTGCTGCTGGTAATGTGATGAACGATGGCTCCACCGTACATGCTGCTGTTGGTGATGTGATGAACGATGGCTCCACCGTAGGCCTACATGCTGCCGCTGGTAATGTGTTGAACGATCGCTCCACCGTACATGCTGATGCTGGTAATGTGATGAACTATGGCTCCACCGTACATGCTGCTGTTGGTAATGTGATGAACAATGGCTCCACCGTACATGCTGCTGCTGGTAATGTGTTGAACGATCGCTCCACCGTACATGCTGCTGCTGGTAATGTGTTGAACGATCGCTCCACCGTACATGCTGCTGCTGGTAATGTGTTGAACGATGGCTCCACCGTACATGCTGCTGGTAATGTGTTGAACGATGGCTCCACCGTACATGCTGCTGGTAATGTGTTGAACGATCGCTCCACCGTACATGCTGCTGCTGGTAATGTTAACAAAACAAGTAAACCAAAGTTTTGGTATATTTTTTTCTAAAAATATTATGTAAACAATCAATGCAGGGGGGGGGGGCTGCCCTTCCCCCAGCGGGCGCCCATGATAATAAAAATACTTATGTTCAAAACAACGTTTGACTAACAACATATAGTGGTACATAACATAACTAATGTTGTAGAGAAGCTGCTGTTATGTGGGTGTATTGGACCTAGTTATTTGTTGGACTGTACTCTCTGCTTTCCTTTTACTCAAACACCAAGACTCTAAGATGATATTGGCACTTATTGTTTCCTCTTTATCGCTTCACTCATTGATTCCTACATACACGGTAGTACCTTCACTTTTCTTAGTTCTAGCTCTCTTCAGTTCGAACACAATCTACACTCTACTATCCACACTCTACAATCTACACTCTACAATCTACACTCTACTATCTACTCTCTTTTATCTATATTCTACAATCTACAATTTCCTATCTGACTCCGCCCGTTATTGATCAAGTCCTCTAACCAACTCACTCAGTCTCGTGGCCACGACTTTGTCCAGTCTACAATGCAACTGAATCCACTCTTTGATATACAGACGCTCCTTCTATGCAGAAGATAATTGCGTCCACAGACCATGAGTGATGTAGCGGTCACAGGCCACGGCTATAGGGGTTCCACGCATTATCCAAGCCGCCTAACTATTGTCTAGTTAGGTACCCAGCTGGGTGACTCGGGGGCTCCTCGGGCCCCGAGAACAAATCCTCACCTTCGTGTGGATTCGAACTCGTGACCATCGGTATGACAGTCGAGAGCACTACCTCTCGACCACCACGCCCCAGTGAGATGTCTGATAACTATATCTATCATGTGGTCAAATATTTCCGAAATCTGGCAAGTACAAGTCCAAGGCATTCACGTGCTCAAAAATAGCAGCTAAGTATGCGAGATGTGCAACCTAATATATGCACGTAATCTTTTCTGATTTGTACGGACAGAAATGTTTGAACTTCCGCTTTCAGACCCCACACTCTATTCAGAAAACTGCTGCGTGAAAGCCATAATATATTTCTTTTTTTTTAAATTTTTTAAAGTATGTATTATATTCAGCCTCAACATCTTAATATAGATTATGAAACAATCGGGTTCACAGTGCATGTCCTTTAATGAAAGGCAAGCGTTATTCACACAGCTGTGGGAATATTGCCAGCGTTATTCCCACAGCTGTGTGAATATTATTAGCGTTATTAAATGTACCCCTGAAAAACACGATGCATGACGACCTTCAAGTCAGATTCCAAATGTTTCACAAGCAGAGCTTGACGATGGATCATACAGTGGTTAACTTTAATTTTCGGATTTCTCTCTCTAGCGAAAGCCGAAAAAACCAGGTACACGACCCAAGAAAGTCGAAAAAACCAGGTACACGACCCAAGAAAGCCGAAAAAACCAGGTACACGACCCAAGAAAGCCGAAAAAAACAGGTACACGACCCAAGCAAGCCGAAAAAAACAGGTACACGACCCAAGAAAGCCGAAAATACCCGGTACACGACCCAAGAAAGCCGAAAAAACCAGGTACACGACCCAAGAAAGCCGAAAAAACCAGGTAAACGACCCAAGAAAGCCGAAAAAACCAGGTACACGACCCAAGAAAGCTGGAGCCTCATCAACAGACCATCAATAGAGTCTTCCCATTTTAAATAAACCTTTTCAAGGATTTTATTAACTTTATTGGAAAAGCCGTTTCTTTACATTGCAATGTGAGAAGAGACCAAGCCACAATTCTTTTTCGATTATTTCCAAACTTTTGTATATAGTCAAATTATAGTCTACCTTAAAGATGCGCATCAACATGGCATTAGTGGTTTCATCAAGTTGAATAGCAAAAAATTTACTCCTATTTATAACATGCATTTTCTGGAAGGAACCAGTTCGATAGTGGGTTTATTTTTCAAGAGTAACTTGCCAAGAGTACACGTTCACGTGACAGGTTTTGAATATATTTTAATTATATCCATCGGATTCTAGCGGGTTTTATTTGTCCGCAATGAGTCACCTTCACCCCTAGAATTCTATTTTAACCCAAAATGGGGTAAATACCTCTGTTCGCGATCACTGCTTAAGACCAACCAAGCTAGTCTTGTTCAGTCGACAAGTTAAAATAGACTTTTCCATACACGCAAAATGAACTAAAAGTAATATAAATCAATGGTGTACAACGCTTTTTACATGTACTAGATCTATACATTTTTACAATTGTGTTCGCTTTTCATTTTAAAAAAACGTGTATTAATTACACCAGTCTTACAACCATAATTGCGTTATTTAAAAAAAAAGTATTGTAATGTAAAAAGAAACGTTTGTAATTAAAACGCCTGTTGGAAAACATCACATTGGAAGTGCTAAAAGTATAAAATATGTCTGCAGAGTTTAGACTTCGTGTCTTCGGAGAAAACCACTGCTATTTATAGCTTACCAGGAATCATGCAGGAGGCTGAAACAAAAACGAAAATAACTGCCTGGCACACAAGGTTTCATGAGCACACATCATTCACATTTGTGTTCGTGGCTAGTTGCTCTAAATAACGTCTATTTATTTGAGGCCACTTAGTTGTAAGGATTTCCTAAAGCTGCGGTAAGTAAGATCACATGAGCCTAGTGATGAAATTAAAAGTTTATGAAGTTTAGAATTCTTATTTTAAAACGTATACTTATAAGTCTTAGTTCTAGAACTATTACATTCAGGGATATATTTAAAAAATTATCTATTTTTTAATGGATACTTTATTTTTACCAGTCTAGTCCAGTGATGGTAAACCGTTTTATTATGCCACCTGACCAAATTCAATTAAAACCTACTTCAGGGCCGCCGCCAGGAGTGAATCCACGAATTTATTTAGGGGACCCAACGGTGGAGGGGGCCCCGACAGCCACCCTTGTTTTTTTATTCAATGCTGATGCTGTGTGCGTAGTTATATTTTCGAACAATTATTCAAATGACATGTAACAAAAAAGTTTTAAAATTTAGCTTACAATGACATTTGACGGAAAAACTTTCTGCACACAAGTGGTTAGCTTAAGGTTTTCTTCGGAATTTCGTGTTTTACGTCACAGTTTTCTAAAAATAATATATTTTAGTCATTAAATACGTCATATCTATGTCCTCCGGTGACTCTCTTACTAATTTGAGTAGATTTAAATATTGCATTTTTTTCTCATCACTTTTAAACCAAAGTTAGTACTGAAGAATAGTTGATAGTTTTATAGTTATATAATTTCTTAAATCTTTGCAGCAGCACTATCTTTATTTCAGCTTTACTTTTTACTGAATATTAATGTCTTCAAATAAATAAATAAAACTCGTAATAATAATAAACAAACAAATTATCATTATAATAAAACATTGTCCTATTAAAGTAAGTTAAGTGTAAATTCTGTAATATATATATATATATATATATATATATATGTATATGTGTGTAATATATAAAATTTTAGTTTAGCTAATAGCGACAAAAAGGTTAACAAAATTTATTGCTTCATGCATTCAATTTATTTTTTTAATTACTTTCCTGTAATACATGTAAGTATTGATTAACAAAATTAATTCAACATATTTTTAACATGTTGTTTTCTTTTTTCTTGTAAATTTTGCGCCAGACAAAGTATTTTTTCAACTTTTCAAAATGATATTTAAAAAACGACAGTCCATACCCCAGCTTTTGCCCAAAAATTCTGTGATTCCCAATGTTTTGGCCTTTCTCCTATCTGTCTGTAGCCTCCTCCATCCTTCGCTCCTCGGCTACTATGACGCCTTCCTTTACAACTGTGCGCCATGTAGACCAGTCTTCTGCTATTTAAACCCCAGTCGCGTGTGCGTATTCTGGCTGCTTCATGTCCCTTTGGCATAGTGGCATCTGCTGCTCTCGGCATTTTTCCTGGAGTTGCCGTATGGAGAAAACCATGTCTATAGTTGACTGACCAGCGCTGAAACCGCTCTGAGATTCTGGATAAACTTGGGAGGCTAAACTCTGTAATCGCTTTAGTATGACACGGGCAGAGGCCCATCTATTACAATATCAAGAAGTGAGATGCCGTGGTTGTTATTGTAGTCACTTCTATCGCAAAACCAGTATCAGCAACCCTCGGATGACTAGAGTGTTCCTCGTCGATTCGACGGACGAACAACACACACATCGCCCTTGTTCTTATAAAATGTCATTTTATGTGCATGCGTTCGGTCCTGGGGAATGTAGCTCTGTTCCAAGCAAAGGTTCATAAGCTCGTGGAAAGTTTGTAGTAAAGTTGTCTTGCCACTCTTTAAAGCTTCTGGTGGTAGGTCTACATTCCCAGGGTTTTTTCCACAATCTAGGTAGTCAATTGCTTTGCTAAGCTCTTCCTGTGTGGGTACAACATTTAAGTTCTGCCATGAGAGTCATAGCGGGGATATCATCTAGAGTGATGCTTGAGACTGTAGTAACTGTTGCATACAGTTCAAAATAATGCTAAACCCACCTTTTTAGGTGCGCTGTTTTGTCATGGACACTTTCTTCGACTTTGGAAGCCAATGGACCGGTTGCTTTTTTGATATTTTCGTACATGGCTTTAGCATTCTCCATGTCTGCAGCTGACTGTATGATGTAGCAGAAGTTAAATCAGTATGTATTGTTGCATTGACGTTCGACCTTTTAGGCATATGACTTGGTTGCTTTTAAGGCATGCGGCCTCATGGGTGTAGGCTTTTTCTTTTAAGTCTTAAGAGCCTTCCTGTTGGCTTCAGTGACAGGTCATATCTCGTCCCAATGTGTATCAAATAAGTCCGTGTTTTAGTCGGATTTTTTACCACACGTACCCTTTATTCAGGGCCCCCACAATTTCTAGCGGGGGCCCTGCCTACTTTCGTAAAGCACAAGTGCCAGCACATTGGTTTGATCGAGGAAGTAATATTTTTGTTGCACGCCGGCTGATGAGGCTTTGCGTGCCGTCTATGGCACGCGTGGCATAGGTTCGCCATCACTGGATTAGTCAATCTAAAATTCTGAGTATCGCTTAACAAGGCCAACGTTAGGTTGAAGCAGGCGGGCAAGAAGGCCTGTAGATATCAACCGTTAGAGACAAATAAATACATATGTGTGTGCTTGTTAGTTTTTGTGTGAGTATATGTTATATGTATGTGATTGTGTATTTGTCTTTTCTTGTGTGTGTGTGCTCGTATATTTTTGTGTGTTGTGTGTTTGTGTGTTTGTTCCGTAATGAGATTCTTCAAATTTATTCTAATTATAATAGAAGTCATAAGAATCATAGCAATACCAACACAATAATAATTGTTGATAAAAAACATTTAAAATACTCCTGACTATTAAATGGATATTTACGTTGTAAACATGAAGCAATAAATTATAAGCAAATGATACCATTAATGTTCTTTCTATGAATTCCTTGATAAGTTGTGATGAAAACTAACCATTAACTCTTTTAATGAATTAAATCAAACCAATCGTACCTAAAATAGTGTTTGACTTTTCTAATGATGCAACTAAATTTATGGAATTGTTGTAAGAAATACATTGAAGATGATATTACCGCCTCAAATTTTAATGTTATATTGATAAATAACGTTAAGAAATACAAAGTATGTGAGAACTGAAATACACGATAACTACATCTCTAATTCATAAAATATTTGGGTTAAAGATTCAAAAGTAGAATCTGGTGAGAAATGTTACGTGAGTACGTGCGTGTGTATCAGTTACCTGAAGCTGTAGAAGGATCACAATAATTGAATTTATTTATATTTATACCTTCTGTCTCTCAACAGAATACCTAAAAGTGTCGCAATGGTGATTGAAGTTTTTGCTTGGGTGTTCGACCTAACGTTTCAGTTAGTTTTCTCCTTAATACTTCCTGCACTTCAATATATACTGCTGCAAATCGTATACCTAATATCGTTGCTTCTTCCAACACTTTACTGGATAATTACGCAGTCGATTTCCATCGCCTTATCGTGGCTTCTGCCTGCACTGGGCTGGATACTGGAGCAAGCCATTGCTTTTTTGTGGCAATATCCCGTAGTAATCATTACTACTATTCTATGCGCCATACTATCATTAGTGTTGTCTCCATTCATTCTTCTCGGCATGGGTTTCACTAGCGGTAAGTATCTGCTTTGAATGTAATATTTCCGAAAATGTTTACCACACGAATGAAAGAAATACTTAGAATGAAATGAGGACGTTGGAATGAAAAAGCAGAAGTTAAATCTGAAAATTAGTCCCCCCAAAAATACAATATAATTTTAATTTGTAACAAATGTGCTTCGACTCTACATACTACATGTGTTAAGGATGAAAAAGTTTTAAAATGGTTTAAGGATAATTTACGTCTAATAACTGCCACACATGACAGGGTCACTAAGGAATGGGTTGGGTGTGGTTCATAAATCAGAACTGTCTGGGTACCGTTAGATGAAAGGTGAGGGCATCGCTTATGATGGTGATCATTTCTCTAGGAGAGCGAAATACTAGAGCGATGCACATTTTTTCAAATATAGGCCTACATTTTTAAATTTGTTGCGGGTCATTATAATTTTTTTAAGTATATGTAATCTTATACTAAGTTAAGTTATATAGATGGACGGAGGCCAATGTTTTTAGACCGTCGTTGTGTTAGGAGGGGGATAAAGAATACATTACCTGCTATGTAAACGTTACATGTGTCAAAAATTTTGTTATATTTTTTAATTTTCAAGTCGGAATCCTGGCCAACTCCTTCGGCGCCTGGATGATGTCTGTGGTCTACGCCTCTGGATGGGGTCTGCCCTTGTTGTCCTCCTTACAGTCTGCAGGAGCTCTTGGGGCTATCAGTGGTTGGTTTGGAGCAGTAGGCGGGGCGATAGGTTTTGTGTTGTCTTATATCTACAGCCTGTTTTTTTAATGATTGATAGCAGTGGATTTTGCAAGTTTTAGAAAAATTGTCTGGCCAATTTGCAAAGACAAATAATTTGATACATTATGTAAACGTATTATTTTTCAAACCTTTACACAGGTTACAGTGGCAAAATTTTTCAAAATCTAAACTGAGCAATTGACAACTCAATGAAGATACTATGTTAAGTAGAATTGTTTTGAAAATAAATTTGAAAATAAACGACCGGATGAAAATGTGTAATGTATTCACGGTGAAGTAGCTACTAGATAGAGTGAAAGAAACGTTTTCTCAAAATAAAACAATACGTGTCAAGCTTTTAAGTCTTAATCAAGAAATAATGATTTTATGTTGATCTGTTAAAATAACATTCATTAATGTTTAAATTAAAGCTGAGCAATATGTTTTGAACGGATCTATACCTGTAAATAAAAGTAAACATATGAATGAGCACTCAATAAGAATATTAGACGGTGAACGTTGTAAGAAACTTTGGAAAAACAAAATAAAAAATTGCTTGAAGTTAATGTTTTTTAAATCTCAGTTTATTGGGGAGGCCATGGTCAAGAAACTTAGAATATCTTGTGTATTTATTGTTCATTTAAAACACAAGTGAAAAGAAACATTGGTCCCTTTAGTATAAACAAAATATTTTTGGATGGTTACTAACAACTTACAAAAGTAGCAATGTCACAACTACATGTTGTTTTTGGACATTTTCAACCAACTTAAAAAATTTACAACATCCTTCACAAAGGTAATGATTATTTTAGAAGATGGCCACAATTCTCACTAAACTGCGTCCTTTAAAAAATACTTAATTGTTCTGAATAAATTAGTCCCAGAGTTTAGTCCATTAATGGCGAGAATTGTAGGGGCAAATAGTAGCTATGATGTAAAGACAAATAGTAGCTATGATGTAAAGACAAATAGTAGCTATGATGTAAAGACAAGTACTAGCTATGATGTAAAGACAAGTACTAGCTATGATGTAAAGACAAGTAGTAGCTATGATGTAAAGACAAAAGCATTTAATCATTGTCTTATAGTTGAAGTTTAACATACTTTTGTTTATATGGTCAGTAATTACTCATTGAACTCGATACCAATCCTCCTATTGTAAACACTGCCAGTATAATCTTCTGTACAGAAGGAGCGTCTGTAACATATAAGATACGATACACAAACTGCAATCACTACCTTTGTTTAATTCTATTCTTTAACAAATGTCATATTTTAGTGTCACTTTTCCATTGTATGGCATCTATGATTATTGTTTATTTCATTAATGTATGTAACCAAATAGTGTAAATATAGAGCATGCTCTAAAGAAGTGAATTCATACGATATACAGACATTTCATGTTATATACAGACATTTCATACGATATACAGACATTTCATACGATATACAGACATTTCATACGATATACAACCATTTCATACGATATACAACCATTTCATACGATATACAACCATTTCATACGATATACAGACATTTCATACGATATACAACCATTTCATACGATATACAACCATTTCATACGATATACAGACATTTCATACGATATAAAACCATTTCATACGATATACAACCATTTCATACGATATACAGACATTTCATACGATATACAGACATTTCAAACGATATACAGACATTTCATGCGATATACAGACATTTCCTACTATCTCATCTTCACCGGAAATGTTTTATGTCAATAAAATGTGGACCAACATTGATTATGTTTCTGTTTCATAATAAAACATTTTAGTGAGTTCAAATCTACAGTTTAATTTTTAATTTAATTTTTAAAAATATTTTTTTGAAAAATTATTTCTTGAATACTGTATTATATATTACTTGCGATGCTTGCGTTGGATCATACACATTAATTGCTAGTGGTAGGATAAAACAACGTATGTTGAGGTACTCAGAAGGAGCCATATGTTGAGCATGCACTCAATCCTGAGTGAGGAGCGCCTGTGGTGGTTGGACCATGTCCACAGGATGGGCTCGAAGCGCATTCCAAAAGCAATGAGTTACCGTGATTTTACACGACGTTGGCGAATATTCTCAAACAAGTATATACATAATGATCCAAATTTAAATTAATTGTTATTTCGAAGTACTGTTCCGTAGGCTGGCATCCTGAATCATCGAAGTGCGGGTATTTTGCTAGTGTTTCAGGGGCGGATTAAGACTGCAAGGGGCCCCGGGCTGCAATCAAGCGAGGGGCCCTATCCAAACAGCGCCCCTTTAAATAAAATGATTGTCAACAGCTAATGTAAGACCTTAACTAAATATTAATAACGAAAAAAAAAAACGACAACGAAGAAATAACTGTTTAAAGTGTTCGCCGGTAAGTTACAATTGAGTGTGAAAACAAAAATTTCAACTTCCACTGCCGGGAATCGAACCCGGCACGGCTTGATTCACAAGCCATTACTATCTCCACACGGCCAGCGAAGCTTGTCTAAAACGAGAAATTTTAAAAATATTAAGAATAATTTAATTTATGTTCTCTAAGGGAGGCAAGGCACAGTCCAGGGAAGAAGGAAAAGAGGCAGGCCAAGGAGGAGTTGGGAGGATAACATCAAAGAGTGGACCGGCCTTTCATTTAGCGATTCCCAGAAGGCAGCTCAGAACCGTGACACTTGGCATGAGTTAGTGCGCAGCTCAAAATGGTGCCCCAACGACCCAGCGTCGGGTTAAGGGATAGTTCAAGTTCAAGGGAGGCAATTAAATCCAATTAAAGAGATAATATTTCTTAATTTATTTTATTTATTATACTTCCAAGGGTTCGTGCAAACATTTTTACACTTTTATAATAAAATATTATATCTTTAGCTTTAGCCCGTTCAGCCCCCCTTAATCCGCCATAGTAGTGTATAATATATATATTATAATATTATAAAATATATATATAATGTATATATACACAAATATAAACATATAATATATTATATAATTATAGTTTAAACAAATTTTTATTTAGCTCCTATAAGGTGGAAAAAAACTACATTTTTGCCCCGAGAGTTAAGAGATTTAATGATTAATCTATTTTTTAAAACTGATATAAGGAAAAAAAATTTGGGCTCTCGGCCTCCTGGGAGAGATAATTATATATAGTCTTCTTATAACACTGAAGTACCTTAGATATACAGACGCTCCTTCTATGGAGAAGATAATTGAGTCCACAGACCATGACAGATGATCTGTTAGCAAGTGATGCAGCGGTCCCAGGCCACGGCTATGAGGGTTCCACGCATTGCTCGGCCGCCTAACTATTGTCTTCAGGGTTGGGTGACACGGGGGCTCCTTTGGCGTGGATTTGAACTCGTGACCATCGGTACGCCAGTCGAACGCGCTACCACAAGACCACCGCGTCCCCCATATATTTTAACCTGTTACCATCGTGAAACGATACTCTAAAACTTCTCAAATAATCTTGCTTCTACCTACATGGGAAGTTTGGAGAATCAGTGATGAGTCAGTTAAAATATAATTTTTTTTAAAATTATACTTGGCACCGCCCGCCGGGGATTGATAATTAAATTATTTTTTTTTCACCTTTTACCATCGCGGGTGAGTACTCAACAATTTCCCGAAAGTTCCATGCTTGAATTTGCTTGTAACTAAAGCGGTTACAAAATTCAGTTCTAGAAAATAAAATCAAATAAAAGCTCATAATTTCATTTCTTTTGTATAAGTGTCGAATTATATAAGAGTGACAACTCTTGGTTCATTAAACTAACTATCACAATTTTTATTCGATTTATTCGCGATGTAATTTAAAATATTTTTAGGGGCCGGGGGCCCAAAAAGTAAGTGATGTAAAGTTTTAAAAACCCTCTAGATTTTGACCAGGATAATGATGAATATGTTTGTTAAGTTTGGTCGAGATCCATCAATCCATGTAAAAACATATGCGCCACAAAAAAAAAAAGTGACCCGTGACAAACAAACAAACAAAGTTTGATTTTTTAAAATAATTATATACCTACACGACGAATGATGGTAGAATAGAGTGCCATATCTAGCAGATGTATTGTGAACAAAGCTGAACCTGAAATTTATGGAAAAGAAAGGGATATTATCGCATTTCAAGGTCACGTTTATCCAAGCGGAAAATCTGGCGAAGAAAAGTAAGTCTTGGACACATTTGCAGGATTGAAAAATTCTCCAGTGTGATAGAAAAAAAATCACAATGTAAAATAAAGGAAATGCAATATAGGCATCTCGAATCATTCGAAAACGAACACAGCATATCTTCCCAGAGCTGGAAGAAGAAGCTATAATGTCGGGAAACTCATTCTCTACTTGGCTGGATGTAGTCAACATTTCCGATGAACTACAAAATGAATTATTGGATTTGAAGAATGATTATTTGGCACGTGACGTGTTTAACGGAAAGCTGCTCACGCAATCGCGGTTTGGAATGTATCTTAAGTACCCAATTATTGCGATGCTTCCTTTCGAGTTTTAGTTTCATTTGTATGTACATATATCTCTGATATAATTCTTCTGTATTTAAAAAAACAACAGCTAGAAAAAAATAGCGCTGTGGAAATTAACGATTAATTTCTCGATTAATCGGTAAAAATTGTATGGAATAAAATTAAATTAATCGATAAAATAGCGATTAAAATTAAAGAAAATATTTTAAACAATTGTTTTCTATTTATTAATAAAAAAAATAATTAATAATATTTTTTTCTTACACATTTCTCCACTTTAAAAAAAAGGCTTAAAGTGTAAAATTTAAAATAGGCAGTTTTTTTAAGGAAATGATATAAAAAATAAACATTGTTTTACATAATTAACAATAACAAAATTAAAATTCATTGATATTAAATTGAACTACTTATATTTAAATATATCTCCTAAGAATATTATAGTTTTAAAATTGAATACTTAAGTTATGGGCATTTCAGTTTAATAACGTCATACATCTTATTTTCAGCTTTAATCAAAATTATCGATTAATTATTCAGTAATTTTTCAAAAGTTAACGATTAAATTTAAATTAATCGATAACAGCCCTATAAAAAAAATACATGTTGAGAAAGACATGAGGTGTGAAAAGAATTCGGAAGCTTGTTAATGACACGCAATTATATTAATTACTTTGAAAAATAATTTAAAATAAAATAATTTTTTAAAAACATATTTTTACAAAAACTTTTGAAAATGCCTTTTCAAATGCATAGGGTTCGGGAGACACGTGGCTTTTATAAAAAAGAGGTCACAACACGAAAAATGTTGGGAACCTGTTATTAAAACGAAATACTGTTGATTTTAAAACTATTTTATATTACTAAAATAATTTATAAATATTGCATTAAGTTGGTTTTTTTTCGACTTTATAAGCAATTTTTTTTTTAAAGTTATTTATTTTATTTTTATTTTTTAAAACTTTTTTATTTAATTTTTTATTATTTTTTTTTAAACATTATTTTTTTTTTAGTAAAAAAAAATATTAATGTATTCGTTAAATGATAATGTAATCAAAACAAACAATTTATATGCACAGATTTACAATTGGTAATTGATCTCATTAATATATACGTCAGGTAGATTAATGCATCAATCTATCGTTCATTAAGATTTACTTTGGCATTAACATGACGTAATTTATTGTCATGTTTTACATACTATAAAACTAAGCCACTAATACTCATCAACAAAAACAGGGTTAGATATCTGAAAATTCCCCTTGTATAGATTTGAAATTAAGGCGGAAGAATTACTTTGACGTGGCAACAGCAATTCCCTTACATTAAACTTCATCTATTTTTACTTTCCAATGAACGCTGACACATTAGCACTTCGTCATGGAGGTGTTTCTATACAGATCCGTGGAGGGAAGAAAAAATAGATTGCGGGGAAGGGCTGTGGAAATGTGGTCCCTCACTTGTCCCTTATGTGCGGTGATGTAAATAAGATGTGAATACGATGTAAATACGATGTGAATACGATGTAAATACGATGTGAATAAGGTGTAAATACGATGTGAATACGATGTGAATACAATGTGAATACGATGTGAATAAGGTGTAAATACAGTGTAAATACGATATGAATAATGTGTAAATACAGTGTAAATACTATGTAAATACAATGTAGATACGATGTGAATACGATGTGAATACGATGTGAATAAGGTGTAAATACATTGTAAATACGATGTAAATACAGTGTAAATACGATGTAAATACGATTGTCACGGTCAGATGTTATGGTGTGAGAATGACTGAGCGAAAACGTAGGGTGAATGATAAACAAAGCGTGAACACCCGTGGACTTGAATACTCGCTCACCGGGTGTTCACAGGGGAGTGTGTAGAGATGTCAGGTGAGAGTGTCAAATGAGGGAACAGTGTGTGATAAGCAGGCAGAGGGACGAGGGAGGACATATACAATTTTTGTGAGCGTGGACCAGGACGGTCATGTTTTTGTCGATATGTTGAGAGAGAGACAAACACAGTGAATGTATTCTATGATAGCTGCTACACTATATTGCAATGGATATACATATGTCTATATATGCTGTAAATAAACGTCATTTTCTCTGTTAAGTCAAGTCTCGTGACTACTTTTACAACTATACTGTACGCCTGATGTTATATCTGTGGTCAAAAAGGGTGGACCTAAAAATCCCCCTAGACAGCGAGACCGCCACAGTGGGGGCCCCGTCAAACTTGTTGAGCTGATGTGTGGTAGCCACATCTTCGTGCCTGGAGACCAACGCTGCAGACAACTGCTTGGTAACAACCCTGTCAGTCACATCCTCGTGGCCAGAGACGACCACTGCCAGTCAGACATCGAGAACCAGACAACCAGAACCAGACTACGAGAACCAGAC
>MUZC01000118.1:377302-419511 GCA_002072015.1 Radix auricularia | reverse complement strand
ATCACAAACATACCAGGGAAATCCACGGTAGTATCTCACTCCATTGAGTTAAACACAGACAAACCGATCTGCCTTAGACCATACCCTATACCCTTCTCAGCAAAGCAAGAAATAATAAAAGAAGTTCGGCAAATGGAAAATGAAGGGATTATTGAAAAATCCTCCTCCTCCTATTCTTCACCAATAGTCCTGGTGAAAAAAAAAGATGGCTCCACACGTTTTTGTATTGATTACAGAAAACTAAACGCCATCACGGTAACAGATGCAGAACCCATACCTAATCAGGAGGATTTATTTATTCAGCTGAGACATGCTAAATATTTCTCGAAAATAGACTTGGTAAAAGGATACTGGCAACTACCGGTAGAAGTAAACTCTAGGAAATACACCGCTTTTCAAACAGACATAGGATTGTATCAGTTTAAATACATGCCTTTTGGGTTGTGTAATGCTCCAGCCACCTTCGCACGCGGCATGCGCCGTGTTCTCGGGGATCAGAAAAATGTTGTAAGTTTTTTTGATGATATTTGCGTGTTTGGGAGGTCCATAACTGAGCATAATCAAGCACTGGATCGGGTACTTGACAGATTGAAAACCGCGCGGTTGACTGCACGACCGACCAACATGGAGATTGGGTTTACGGAAATTGAGTTTCTGGGTCATATAGTAGGAGGGGGTGCACAGAGACCTACCGCCTGTGTAACCAGTAAAATACTAAAAATCAACAACCTAACACCAAGAAGCAAGTGAGGAGCTTGTTGGGATTGGTAGGATATTATAGAAAATGTGTCCCAGACTTCGCTAACATCTCTAGTATACTGTCAGATTTAACTAAGAAGGGAAAACCGGAAAAGGTGCAATGGACTAGCCAATGTACGGAAGCACTTGATAAACTGCAAAAGGCTTTATCCACACAACCAATCCTTATGCTACCAGATCTAACACGGGAGTTTGTAGTCAGAACGGATGCGAGTGAGTCCGCAATAGGGGGATGCTTAATGCAGGAACGAGAGGGACTACTACATCCTATAGCGTATGTAAGTAGAAGACTTTTACCGCGTGAGACCCGATATGCGGTAATTGAAAAGGAATGTTTGGGGGTCGTTTGGACGGTCAAAAAATTTTCAAGATATCTTTTTGGTAGTCACTTTACAATAGAGACTGACCACAAACCATTGACTGTGCTACATACAGCTAAGACCATTAATAATAGAGTTGCGCGCTGGGCGTTAACATTACACGAGTACAAATTTTCAATCAGACCTATTCCAGGGGCTGATAATACATTGGCGGACATACTTAGCAGACAATGGTAGAGAACCGTTTAATTGAGCTACTTGCGTCGTTTATCTATAACATGTTTAACATATGAATTACTTGTTAACTTTTAGCTATGTGTTTTCTCTTATGAATCTGATTACTATATTTCATAAATTCTGTTATTAGACTATAGAGAAACGACTGGTCTATAGCATGCAACATCCACTAGGTGAACATGTTATAATTTGATGAGAACAATAACTTTAAGGGCTAAAAGTTTTCTTTGCACATGTATATATTGTTTAACTAAGAATGTGATTGATATTGATAACATGCATGTTTAAACTTAAAATGTCAACCTTTCATTTTTTGCATTGATTTTATAAATCATGTATTTTGAATAGTAATAAGCTTTGCTTCCCTCGAGTGTGAGGTATTGTGGTAGAGTAGTGGTACAAACAGTACGAAAACCTGTTGGTTTTTCACATTGTACACCCTGATTAGTTATTCATTTATGAGATTTTATGGTTTAGAAATGTACCATTTTTTTCTGAAATGTTACATAGCAAGCATTTCACATGTGATTATTCCAAATTTTCCAAGGGCTAGTTGTTATTGATATCTTAGTGTGGAAGTTTGGTATTGGTATGAAAGCACACACCAAAACATAAACACCATATTCATTGTATAAACTCGCGACATTCTTGCTAAGGTCGCTCGTGAGGAGGGGGGTGTCACGGTCAGATGTTATGGTGTGAGAATGACTGAGCGAAAACGTAGGGTGAATGATAAACAAAGCGTGAACACCCGTGGACTTGAATACTCGCTCACCGGGTGTTCACAGGGGAGTGTGTAGAGATGTCAGGTGAGAGTGTCAAATGAGGGAACAGTGTGTGATAAGCAGGCAGAGGGACGAGGGAGGACATATACAATTTTTGTGAGCGTGGACCAGGACGGTCATGTTTTTGTCGATATGTTGAGAGAGAGACAAACACAGTGAATGTATTCTATGATAGCTGCTACACTATATTGCTATGGATATACATATGTCTATATATGCTGTAAATAAACGTCATTTTCTCTGTTGAGTCAAGTCTCGTGACTACTTTTACAACTATACTGTACGCCTGATGTTATATCTGTGGTCAAAAAGGGTGGACCTAAAAATCCCCCTAGACAGCGAGACCGCCACAACGATGTAAATACGATGTGAACAAGGTGTAAATACAGTGTAAATACAATGTAAATACGATGTGAATACGATGTGAACAAGGTGTAAATACAATGTAAATACAATGTAAATACGATGTGAATACGATGTGAATAAGGTGTAAATATAATGTAAATAAGATGTGAATACGATGTGAATACGATGTGAATAATGTCTAAATACGATGTAAATACTCTCTGCTCCACATTGATGTCCGTGATCTTTGAGAGCCATATACTCAAGAAAGAACAAACTAACATTTTACCAAGGTACTATATAAAATTGGAGTATTTTGAAGTTATCAGATCATTGAATAGAATCGGTTACTATTTATAGTTACACGTAAAAACTCTGTGGCTTGTGCAATAAAAGGAAGGGGGTTGATGAGAGTCTTAAATCTCGTGATGTAATAATTCTTGTCTTTTGAAAAATCCGCTACTATTTTTAGACTACCAGGAAAGCGCTGTATCAATTTGAAACTGAAAGATAAAAACAAACACGTAATCTTACATTTAAATAACATTTCTGCTAGAGCTCTACTACAGACAAGACTCAAAGCTCTCAGTAGCGACTTTGTAAACGTTTTTATTCCCACTAGACGTCTGGAAGAGTGACTCGTTTATTATAATAAAATAAAATTCACGGTAAGTTGTATTAAGTTTTATACATTTATTTCCCAGCAGTAGAGACCTCCAAGAAGTCAGAAGCTTGAAACCAAGCAACATTAATAATTTAGTCGGAATAAACGGTTTCTTTTTACTGACAACGTTGTCTTCAAGATTCAAAGAGAACCTGTAACTGGATCAAGGACGGTGCAAGGAAGGGGTGGGGACTGGGGAGGTAGAGGTAAGAGATGCATTGCCTCAGGAATTAGCCAGATTAGCGAACTTATCTTTAAGATATCGGATACCTTTCACTTTTAGCGTTGGTAGGTTGAAGAAGGGTTGAAATGGAGCCTTTTATCTTGGGTTGGAGCAGATTGGGCGCCAACATAACACATCAAAGAGGGGCAGAGTGTTCTCCATTCAATGATGTTACAATGATGTACATTACGATGGTTTAGATTAGGGGTCTCCAAACATTTCTTCCGAAGTGCGCGTTATCTGTTAGACAGCAGTTTAGGGGCCGACTACTAACCCCCAACTACTAAGTTTTGTGGTTAACGACAGGTAAAAATAGTACTTTTTAAAGATTAATTGAATGGTCTTCTGGGGCCGGATGACAGAGCCTTGTAGAGCACATTCGGTTGTGGGCCGGATGACAGAGCCTTGCAGAGCGCATTCGGTTGCGGGCCGTAAACTGGAGACACCTGGTTACGAATGTTTGTGTTTGTGGGTCAAGGCCAGGTGGAGAAAAGGGGATAAATATAGGTTATATAAATATTACGTTAAATAATTGACGTATGTTTGTAGGGGAAAATATTGGTTTTCATTTTTATTTGCTTTTTTATTTTTTGAAATTCATTTCATATTCTTGTTTATTGTAGTTTGTTTATAATTTATATATATGACAGCATTAAATATGTTGGTAAAGTATTATTCTCTAAACACATATTTTTATTACAAAGTTGTTTGTATTTGAATTCATATAAAAATGTGTTACATTGATTGGCAACAGACAAGATCAATTTTAATTCTTTTTTTTTTTTAATTCAAAAAAATCATAATTGTTCGCAAATAATTTCACAATTTATTGATCGTCTTTATTTGAAAAGCTTTTGACAATTAATTATCTTTCCCAGCGACATTGTGTTATATTATAGAGCGACTCTTGGTATATATTTTAGAGATTAATATTTGAAATTACATTTGAAACACATATAAGAAAATGAATGCTGATTGAGATATGTGTTGTATAGATAAATTAGAGACTCATATTATAAACTTTTATAAGAGACTGATATTTAATCGTTAATTAGCTGGCCGTATGACTAGCACTTGATATGCGACGAGACATTCACCGATATAATACAAATCTCAGATAGACATGGGTATAGAAAAAACTATTTTCTTATTATGTAGACAAGAATAAAAACATTCAAAGTCTCGTTTTTCCCTTGTCAAAATCGGAAGAGAAATGGATAGCCCTTTGAGACCAGGAAAACTAACACTCTAAAGACATTTAAAACTCTTTAAAAAATTGAGAATAGATATAAGCGATTGATAAGTATAGACGTAATAATCTTCGTTATAGAAGAAGCGTCTGAAAATTGATAAGGTAAGATAGCTGCCGTGTACCGTCTGACAAAAAATTGATAAGATAAGATAGCTGCCGTGTACCTTCTGACAAAAAATTGATAAGATAAGATAGCTGCCGTGTACAGTCCGACAAAAAATTGATAAGATAAGATAGCTGCCGTGTACCGTCTGACAAAAAATTGATAAGATAAGATAGCTGCCGTGTACCTTCTGATAAAAAATTGATAAGATAAGATAGCTGCCGTGTACAGTCCGACAAAAAATTGATAAGATAAGATAGCTGCCGTGTACCGTCTGACAAAAAATTGATAAGATAAGATAGCTGCCGTGTACCGTCTGACAAAAAATTGATAAGATAAGATAGCTGCCGTGTACAGTCTGACAAAAAATTTATAAGATAAGATAGGTGCCGTGTACGGTCTGACAAAAAATTTATAAGATAAGATAGCTGCCGTGTACAGTCTGACAAAAAATTTATAAGATAAGATAGGTGCTGTGTACCGTCTGACAAAAAAAGTAACACACCGACAAGACGACCACGCCAAAAAAGTGGCGGCACAAGGTGTCCTGACATTTAAATGACCCTGTCAACATGAAGGATCTGACATTTAAATGACACTGTCAACATAACGGCCCTGACATTTAAATGACCCTGTCAACATGAAGGATCTGACATTTAAATGACACAGTCAACATAACGGCCCTGACATTTAAATGACACTGTCAACATAAGGGCCCTGGCATTTAAATGACACTGTCAACATAAGGGCCCTGGCATTTAAATGACACTGTCAACATAAGGGCCCTAACATTTAAATGCCCCATCAACATAAGGGCCCTGACATTTAAATGACACTGTCGACATAAGGGCCCTGATATTTAAACGCTATGTCAACATAAGGGCCCTGACATTTAAATGCCCCGTCAACATAAGGATCCTGACATTTAAATGACACTGTCAACATAAGGGCCCTGACATTTAAACGTCCCTTCAACATAAGGGCCCTGACATTAAAATGACATTGTCAACATAAGGGCCCTGACATTTAAATGACCCTGTCAACATAAAGAGCCATGATATTTAAATGACACTGTCAACATAAGGGCCCTGACATTTAAACGTCCCTTCAACATAAGGGCCCTGACATTTAAATGACACGTCAACATAATGGCCCTGACATTTAAATGACATGTCAACATAAGGGCACTGACATTAAAATTACCCGTCAACATAAGGGCCCTGACATTTAAATGACATTGTCAATATAAGGGTCCTGACATTTAAATGACCTTATCAACATAAAGGCCCTGATATTTAAACGACCCGTCAACATAAGGGCCCCGAAATTTAAATGACATTGTCAATATAAGGGCCCCGACATTTAAATGTCACTGTCAACATAATGGCCCTGACATTTAAATGACACAGTCAACATAAGGGCCCTGACATTTCAATGACCCTGTCAACATTAAGGCCCTGACATTTAAATGACACTGTCAACATAATGGCCCTGACATTTAAATTACACAGTCAACATAAGGGCCCTGACATTTAAATGACACTGTCAATATAAGGGCCCTGACATTTAAATGACACAGTCAACATAATGGCCCTGACATTTAAATGACACAGTCAACATAAGGGCCCTGACATTTAAATGACACTGTCAATATAAGGGCCCTGACATTTAAATGACACAGTCAACATAAAGGCCCTGATATTTAATTGACACTGTCAACATAAGGGCCCTGATATTTAAATGACACCGTCAACAAAAGGGCCCTGACATTTAAATCACAATGTAAACATAAGGGCCCTGACATGGAAATGACACTATGAACATAAGGACCTTGACATTTAAATAACAATGTCAACATAAGGGCCCTAACATTTAAATGACACTGTCAACATAAGGGCCCTGACATTTAAATGACACCGTCAACAAAAGGGCCCTGACATTTAAATCACAATGTAAACATAAGGGCCCTGACATGGAAATGACACTATGAACATAAGGACCTTGACATTTAAATAACACTGTCAACATAAGGGCCCTGACAATTAAATGACACTGTCAACATAAGGGCACCCTTACAAATTTAAAAAAAAAACATTGAAGTAATTTTAAAAAATTAAATTAATAATACAGTAAAAGAAATGTTGTTTCTCTATAAATATTTATATTTTGTTGTCATCATTGCTAAACTCCTCCAGGTGTATCAACCATCTCACAATCTACGCTCCATCTCTACTCATACCGCTTTAGTCTTCCGTATCCCCTGAAAGCTCAACTCTTCAACCGTTGAATTTATTGTCAAGACGCTCCAAACTTTGGTAATATTCTCATGAAAAAATTGAATGAAAAACTCGTTTCTTTAACGCACATTAGCTCAGATTAAATAGACATTTTACCAAGGATTAACCTTCTCGGCAACTGTTCTTCGTCTTGCATTCTCCTTCCTTCTCTCCTTTGTCTTTCTTCCTAACATTGTAATCACTATGTGTATTCACTAAGAAAGAAGATGTCCACAAACAAACGAAAGTGACTTCATCGTGATTTTATGTGGACTAGTCCATAAAAGTCAAATAGATTTTGGCGAAAATATTAGAATCGTCCATTGTATTTACTTAAGTTCTATAACTTTTGGCCATATTTGATCGTGCTTTATTGATACTTTATATTTCTCCACAGAGATTCTCAAACTAACGAAATGGTCTTTGAAATGATCTCTGGTGTCTTGGGGCAAATTGTTAACTTTGTATGGACCTACCCAAGTGTTTTCATTAGTACTGTCATCGGGGCCGTAGCGGCCATTGTGATGTTTCCACTTTCTCTGGCCGCAATGGGCTTCACTAGTGGTAAGAAAAGGTTATTTTTATTTTAAAATATGTTTTTATATAACTTGATTTAGGTGGAAAACTAAAACATTGTGAGTTGGTAAAAAGTTGAATTTTTTTTTTTTAATTAGAAAAAATCCTGGTAGGGGGTGGGGAGATTGTACGCTTGTGTACAAGACTCGAAAACGTTGGTTGACTATACATGAAAATAATAACTCTTTAAAATATAGTACAGTATTCCCTCGCTATTTGCGGAGTTACGTTCTTTTCCGTCCCGCGATGGTGAAAAACCGCGTATACTTGATGCAGTCATATAACATTTATTTGTGAGAGTCTATGCGATGCTAAAAGCTGTACGAACACTTTCAAAAGACATTCTTACTTATTAATACAGTAATAATGTGGTTGTGTATTTGACAAATGTATTGAACTAATGCAGTAATAATAATGTAAACAAATTTTTATTTAGACTGCAACAATATTTTAATTTAAAAAAAAAAAAATCGTTAAAAACACAGGATAGTAATACCGCAAAGCATAGTTACCCATTTTGTGAATACTGTACATAATTACCCATATTTTATTACTGTACTTAACTACCCATCTTTTATTACTGTACTTAGTTACCCATCTTTTATTACTGTACATAGTTACCCGTCTTGTATTACTGTACATAGTTACCCGTCTTGTATTACTGTACATAGTTACCCGTCTTGTATTACTATTACTGTACATAGTTACCCGTCTTGTATTACTGTACATAGTTACCCGTCTTGTATTACTGTACATAGTTACCCATCTTGTATTACTGTACATAATTACCCGTCTTGTATTACTGTACCATACAGTCATTTTCTTTGCGCAGAACATATGCATTAGAATCGACTGAAAATGGAAATAATTTAAAAGTAAACTTAGACAGATGTATGGCATCTATCTGTCTACGAAAGATGATAGATTTATCTTTATTATTTGCAGCTCTTGGTGGGGCTGATGAGACCAATCCTTGAGTGGCATTATCTTCTGCGTGTTACATACACGAATGTAGTTGGGCAGTGTTGCCTGGCCTTTCTCCTCGCTCTTTATCCAACTGCTTCTTCCCAACTTAGCTCCTCTGCTCTTAGTTATCCTTCTTTCACTATAGCCCGCCACGTGGTCCTAGTCCTATCCTCAGCCAGGTTTTCCCAGTTTTGTATATCAATGTTAGCTACTTTCATGTCTCTCCTGCATCTGTGTATCTGAGACATGGCCGACCAACCGACCTTTTCCCTGTTGCCAGCTCGCTGTATAGCACATCTTTGTGTATGCGACCAGTCTGCATTCTTTTGACGTGTCCAATCCAGTGGATGCGTCTTTGGCTTAGTATGGCTTGAATGCTGCTCATGCTTGCACGAGCCAGGACCTCTGTGTTGGGGATTTTCTCTGGCCATTTGATGTCAAGGATGTGGCGCAGATTATTGCAACGCAATAGGGATAAGAGCCTAACTCGCGAATATGCGGGCGTCGAATGGGGTACAGCGAATATGCATGGGTAAAATGTACATGCGGCGTTACGGCGTTAGAAGTACAGATTTGAACTACTAAAAAGGTTAAGAAATTAATTTTTATAATTTTGCTGCATATCAATTATCCCGGCATTTGACATAGACATGAGTTTACTTAACAGATTTATCTCAATTACCCCAAGATAAATAAAACTTTTATTAGATACTAGATAACGTGTTCTATTTCGGACATATTTTTAACGCTTCAAAATGATGGGGGAAAAACAGTTAAATTACTGGTCGTAATTTTATATTACAATAAATTATACATTGACGATTTTAAATGATATCGTTAAAAAAGAAATTGGCGTTAAAAATAATTTTTGGTTATGATTTAATAGAAGACATGGGATGGGCTTTCAAAATGGTTCAGGGTTCTTAAAACGATTGATAATAATAATTAATTTAGCTACCTCACAAATTTTAAGTCTGTAACATTGATTAATGTACTTGTCATTTACATGGATATCTTCTTTTCGGTTATCTACGCCCAAATAAAAATCACAATGTTCACTACTTATACTATAAAATTTGTGACCGAATTCTTCATAAACTCAAATTATATTTCATTTATGTTATAAAGAAAACCCCATTTTTAAAAAGCCAATTTTGTATAAAATCCAAGAGTTTGTATATCGTTTGCCTCCATGTTGAGCTCTGTTCTAGAGTTGAGGTCTTCTGATTAAGAGTAGCACAAAAGTGTCTTCAGACTATTACTCTAAAGGCAATCTGTGTATGGGGATGTCGAAAGAGAATTTTTTTGTCCAATACTCGCTGGATAATATTTTTGCACTTAATTAATTATATTCACGGTAAATTTATTATTTTGAAATTTCCAGCTGGAATCCTGGCCAACTCCTTCGGCGCCTGGATGATGTCTGTGGTCTACGCCTCTGGATGGGGTCTGCCCTTGTTGTCCTTCTTCCAGTCGGCCGGAGCTCTTGGGGCTATCAGTGGTTGGGTCGGAGCAGTTGGCGGGGCGATAGGTTTTGTATTTTCTTACATCTGTGGTCTGGTGTTTTCATGACTGATGGCTTTGGATCTTCTCACCTTTTTATCGTGTAATATAATAACCCCATTCATAAATGTATCTATGAAATAAGTTAAACTATGTAAAACTATGTATTTTTAATTGCTGCAGAGGTGCAGTAGCGTCACTAGGGGATGCAGTGGGGGCGGGCCGCCCCGGGAGACAACACTGAGGGGGGGGGGACATCAAAATGTAAAATTCTGAATGTTCCGGTTATTTGGCAATGGAAAATTTAGAGGAATTATCTGGGGGTGACATTATGAGCTACCGCCCCGGGTAAAATCAACCCTAGTGACGCCCCTGCTGAGATGAAACATTATTGCCAAATTTCGCAGGTTCCAACGGAAACATGAATAATCATAGCTTGTGTTGTATCTGATACAGTTAGTTATGGTATTTATGATAACCTTTGATGAACCTGTTAACTGGGTGATCGATGCTTACTTAGCTAGTTTGTTAGCCGTATAAATGGCTGAATGTTGTTACTGTGAGTGATCAGGTGATTGGAAGTATACAGCAGGACCGCCGAATGGAATGGATGCCTTAGGCGAAGTGACTTTGATGGCCCAAAATGTAATAGAAAAATATAAATAAATATGGAAAGATTCCTGTGGGAGGCCCTACACCAATGATGAGACTAATTATAGGTCTGAGGCCGCTGTCTAGTTTGCCAAGGCCTGAAGCTGGCCATGTATACAATGAATGGACAAAGAGAGGATGTTACTACTCAAATCATGGATTATGTTCTTTAGTAAGCTGCTATACAATTACAGAATTAGATTTATATATATATATATATTTAAAGTATCTTTAAATTTTTTTAGTCTGTATTATTTAGTATACGTGACTAGGTGATATGCACCTAAAAATAAACTGTGATATAACGTTATAAGTGTCTTTTATTTTTTAAACTATACTGATATTTTTTTTTTCAAATAATTGGACCATTTCATTTCAGGATAAGCATAAATCTTTAAATTGTACTTTTCATTTAATTTCGTATTCTAATTATCTTTCAGAAGTTAATTCATGTCTTGCACAATAACCTTTTTTACGCAATTTCCTTTGCGAAAAATTGCGTTTATATAGAGAATCTAGAACTATTTGAAATGTCTGGCCTGTCTGTTCGAGCTTTGAACAGCAGCTCCTACTGAACAGTCCTATATAGAGTGTTAGTTTCTCTTCCAAATACATTAAGGAGGTCCCAATGAAGCACTGGAGTGAAAAAAGAATACCGAAAATGTTCACTGGATTTCCTAAAAAATATTTTAAAAAACGAAAAAATATCAGTATTTTGTCAATAAACGTCAAACGATTATGGCTAATGATATTTAGATCGATGTTGGAGAAGAAATGTTTGAAAAATCTCTTTTTGCCCGCTTCATGAATGCTAATGTTAGATTGTTGCGCGGGGGATATTTTTAATGTCAGAATTACTGATTTTAAATGACTTTTAATGTAATCTAGAATGATTTCCCTCGTTTAAAAATCAGAAATTCTTAGTTGAAAACTGTGGTTAAATGCTCATTCGAGATTTTATTGCTTGTTTTTTTTTTAATCCGCTTATAAATGTTTATGTAATTAAAACTAATATGAAAAAATATCGTCAATATTGTTCTTTACCTTGTTATAGAAAATATTAAAGTTATTAGTGCATAAAAGGATATAAAGCTATCGCACACATGGTAAATTTATATTTTGTTGCGACATAGTTTATAGAGTGAGTTAAGCTTAGCGTTGGTATAAGGGTTGTCATTATGGAATGGGTTATATTTGAGTTCAATGAGTATTCAACTTTATAGGGACCAAAAGCTACATTCGGCCGAGCTACATTTGGCTTAGATACATTCGGCTGAGCTACATTTGGTTGAGCTACATTAGGCTGAGCAACATTTGGCTGTGCAACATTTGGCTGAGCTACATTTGGCTGAGCTACATTCGGCTGAGCTACATTCGGCTGAGCTACATTCGGCTGAGCTACATTTGGCTGAGCTACATTCGGCTGAGCTACATTTGGCTGAGCTACTTTCGGCTGAGCTACATTCGGCTGAGCTACATTCGGCTGAGCTACATTTGGCTGAGCTACATTTTGAAACCTGATAGAACGTAACGGTTATGACATTCTTTGAGTGATATGTTATTATTTAAGGGCTAGGTCTTCAATTGAGTGCTAGGACATCCTCTGATTGTTATTACATACATTCAATGGTAGGATATACATTTAGTGATAGGAAATACAATTTTATTATAAAAAAACTTAAATGGCAGTATATATCCATACTCCAAAGAAAACATTGATTAACTGGAACAAAATGAAAAAAAAAAAAAAAAAGTTGGCATAATTCATTACTGGCGAATATTTTAAACTGACAATAGTGACACCATTAGTTAAACCTTGAAACACAAGTATAGAGGCTGTCCACATAGTACGTCACGCTAATTTTTACGTGGTGGTCGAGAGGTAGCGCTCTTGACTGTCATACCGATGGTCACGAGTTCGAATCCACACGAAGGTGAGGATTCGTTCTCGGGGCCTGAGGAGTCCCCGAGTCACCCAGCTCCGAATGTGTACCTAACTAGACAATAGTTAGGCGGCTGGGGTAACGCGTGGAACCCCTATAGCCGTGGCCTGTGACCGCTGCATCACTTGCCAACAGATCATCTCTCATGGTCTGTGGACGCAATTATCTTCTGCATAGAAGGAGCGTCTGTATATCTAAGATAAGATAACCCACTCCCCTTTCCCCTAGTCACAAACCGTCACATATCTCGGACCCCCCCCCCCCTCCTAAAGTACGTCACACTTTCCAACATTAAAAATAAAATTAACGAATTAAATTTAAAATAAAACACCATGTAGTCAAACATGACCGGTCCCCCCCTCCCCTCTCTGACACCTTTTTCCAATCACATTAATTTGTAATCCGCTATTATACTAAAGTAGTTTGCATTTTTAGTTTTGATTAGTTGTTTTCCATCAATGAAATATTTATAATGTATTTCTTTCTCGTTTCCTTTTATAAGGAAAAAAACCAAAAAAAAAACAAATACTGTCTGGATTTAAGTTAAACTATTATGAGCGTGTTACGCAGAGCTGTGCTGCCAGCGACAATTTTGTAAAAAAAAAAAAAAAAAAACTAGCCAACACGTCAAAAGAAACCTAGATCTGAAAGAAAAACCTAGACAACCTAAATATAAATTTTATTATAAACAAATATGACGTCACAATACCTTTATAATTTAATTTGGTTTTTATTTTATTATTTTTTAGAAATCCGTTTTTCATATTTCAAATTGAGCATGTCTCACGTAATTAATTTTATTGTCATTCACTCGTGTATTTAATGTGTTGCTGCACTCTAAAATCGTAACTGGCGTGATGCCATTTAGAACCTCATTAGTTTGAAATAAATATTTTAAAGTGGAGTTTTCATTTGAGTGTTTTTGAAGTGAAGTCACAGTTCTAAAACACCTCCCCCACACACTTTGTCACACATCTCACATAATTGTAACCCCCCCCCCCACCCCGATGCGTGTCGGCATTTATTATCATGTTCTACACAACTATTTGTAAAAGAAAATTAAACTGACATCACTTATGTCATCCTCCTTATAAATCTTATTGGTAATTTTGTCAGCATTCTTGGAATCATTCTTATTTGATATTACAGAGGCTCTTTTTATACAGAAGATTTTTGAGTCATACGTTTATCCATTATATAAGTCTAGTCTTGCTTTTTTTAAAATTGAAATTTAAATGGATTACCTCGTATTATCAGCCAACACATCCATTTCCGAATCCAGGACGGAAAGAATGAAATTTTGTATGTCACGTGTCTGTTGCTTCATACGGAATAGGAGAAGGTTGTGTGTGTGTTTTTTTTAAATGAACATGTCTATTGAAGTGTTGTAAAAGATTATCTGTAGTCTATACTCCATACCTCGTATATATCACTGGAGAGAATAATTTCTCAACATAGACAGAAGAAAATCTTAGATCTGTTAAAGTCTATAAAATTGAATATTTTTGCTCACTCAAGCTGTTTTATCATGTACCAGAATGTTTCAGACGACGCCACCTTTTGAAGTCAGTAGCATAGTGTCAAAGTGACGTAGGTCACACTATGACAAAAAGAAATCATAGAGCAGCTAAGAAAACTGATGCCATCTGCTGCTTATTTTTAGTTTTTAAAAATCGAATTTTAAAATTTTCAATTGCACATACTTAATTTTTTGGGTACTTTCACATCGTATATTTTATTATTTGCTTTATTAAAAAAATCTCTAAAAAACTAGGCTATCGCTATTTTTTAAAGAAACAACCTAGAAACCTAGACTATGTTAAAAAAGACTAGATCTAGGTTTAAAAACCTAGCGCTGGCAACAATGGTGTTACGTCACATAACCCATCACCACGCTCACAACAACAAAAATCAATAGCTATATTTAGATTCCTACCAACCAGTGTGTAGACACCATTCGACAATGAGTTAAGCCTAAAACATCCCGAAGTAACACAGTGGGATTGACAACTAAGGTAAGGATTTCTCGCACATCTTTTCTTTGTTCATCCGCGTTATTTATTATCATTAAATTGTGTTTGCAATATGTTGTTTTCTTGTCACACGGTTGTCATTCAGCAAACTTTGCTGAATGACAACTTTGTGACAAGGCAGCAAAGGAAAATGCGAAAAATCGACGTCCTATTGTGATTGAGGGAAACTATATAGCCTAAGCCCTAGGGTTGTGTAGTGGAAATATGGTCTGTTTGGATTGGGTTTGTAGTTTGTGTGTATTGGGTTTGTAATGGCGGAATGGGTGTCACTTGGGTTTGTGTCGTGTATTAGTAGGTAGAGGAAATTTAAAAAATAGCGCAGAAAACATTTTAGGGCTTAAGTGAAGAATCGCGACCGTGACGTCACTTTAATAAGGGAAATAACCCTTGATGGTCATGTATAGAATTAATTAATAGAGTGAAAGTTCTTGATAATAAACCGGGAGTTATAATATGGAATTCAGACATGATGTGTGTTGGTTTTCAATTCATTATATTGGCGACGAGAAAATTTTCTAATCAGAAAGAATCCATGAACATCTTCGTCAGAAACAATCCAAACAACTTTGGAAAGGAAGATCAGATCTAAGTTCTAAAAAGATCGATAAGTATTGAAACCATATTTTAATTCGTTCGATTACTTTAGACAAGATCTAACGAGGAGACACAAACAAATTTACATCATGGCTTTCGCACAGCTACCAGCCTACCCTGCATTCGATACGAAGGCAGGAAGTGTGGCTACTCGATGGCACAAGTGGGTGTCAAGGCTAACAAATAACTTGTTTGTGGCATACAATGTCACAGACGAAAGCAAAAAGAAAGCTCTCCTACTAACATATGCTGGAAATGATCTTAATGATATAGTGGAATCACTACCGGACTTGGAAACAACTCCAACACCGGATGAATCAGTGATTGATAAGCTCATTCAAGCATTGAACTGTTACTTTAATCCAAGAGTAAACAAAGAGATTCAAAGATATGCTTTCAGACATCTCCATCAACAAAGAGATGAGATAGAAACCTTCTACACAGAGTTAAAGCAGCTAGCACCATCGTGTGAGTTCCATAACCCTGATGAAGAGATAAGGTCACAACTAATAACTTGTTGTAAATCATCCAAGGTACGGGGAAAAGGATTAAACAACCCTAACATTTTGTTGACAGACTTATTACAGTTTGCCAGAACCTGTGAGATCACGCAAAAACATGTTAAGGAGATAGAAGGAAATAATGCATCTCTGCACAAAATGAGACCTACTACTAGTACTAGCTCAAGTAATTACAGCAAGCCCAAACAACATAATTATAGATCTACACCAAAACAAGACAGAGTTCCTTACTTTGAATGTAAGAATTGTGGAAGAGCATGGCCTCATGAAGGTGGTCAGAAGTATTGTCCAGCTTTCAATAAGCAGTGCCGAGCATGTGGTAAAAACAATCACTTTGCTACTGTTTGCAATAATGCAAATAGACCAGCATTTCAACCGAAACGCATCACACACCTGAAACCAAGTTTTAAAAAGGACATTAGAAACGTGAATAACACTGTAGAGGATGACTATGTGTACATGTCCACTATTCAAGGAAAACATTTACCTTTATTTGAAGTTAACATCAATGGGAGCATGATACAAGCATTAGCAGATTCTGGAGCAAGCATCAACATTCTGCCAGAACATGTATTTAAAAAGCTAACTCCCAAACCTCATCTTAATGGTAGCACAACCAAGATATTTCCATTTTCATCAAGTCAACCATTAGATGTTATAGGGAAATTAAATGCACAAATATCGCACAAGAATATTGACATATCTGCCGATATCCTTGTTGTGAAAACAAAAGAAATACCCATCATTGGTTGGACAACTTGTCTTGAACTTCAACTTCTTCAGAAAGTAACAGCAGTGAACACCTGTGAGATTACTGCACAGTTCCCAGATAGATTTGCAGGATTAGGTAAGCTGAAAGGCCAAGCTTACAACATGAAAATCAAGTACCAAAAGGGTAAAGACAATCCTGCTGATTATATGAGCAGACATCCAGCTCATAATGTACCAAGTTCAAGAGAAGAGAAAATAGCTGAAGAATACATTCAGTATTTAACTGACAATGCCATACCAAAGGCTATGACATTACAACAAGTTGCTGATGAGACTGCAAAAGATCCTACTTTGCAAGCCGTCATCAAATCACTTGAAACAGGACAATGGTACAGACATACCACATCTGTCCCAGTTGATGAAGTAAGAACATTTGACACACTCAAGCAATGTGCAAAAGAATTGACAGTCACTCAAGAGGGAATTCTTCTCAAGGCCAAACATATTGTTCTACCAAAATCAATACAGAAACAATCTGTTGAATTAGCACACATTGGACACCAAGGGCAAACAAAAACTCTAGCTTTGCTACGTGAGAAACTTTGGTTCCAAGGCATGAGTGCAGCTGTAGAGAAAAAAGTTAAAAACTTCATGGCTTGTCAAATTGCTACTCCTACGTCAGCAAGAGAACCACTGCAGATGTCCGAGCTTCCAAAGCAAGCATGGTCAGAAATAAGCGCTGATTTTGGTCATCTACCAAATGGACAACATTTACTAGGTTTTCCCGATGAATATTCAAGGTATGTTGTAGTATCTATTCTTGATAACACATCAGCAAGAGCTACAGTACCTCGACTCGACAAAATATTCGCAGAATTCGGTATTCCTGATCAACTCAAAACTGATAATTGTCCTCCCTTCAATAGTCAAGATTTCAAAAATTATATGTCAAACATGGGAATGCATCATCGTAAAATTACACCTCTATGGCCCCGAGCTAATGCAGAAACAGAAAGATTTATGCACACAGTCAAAAAGTGTATAAAAACAGCTGAAATTGAACAGAAGAACTGGAAACAAGAGCTTTACAGATTTCTTCTATCGTACAGATCAAAACCACAGACATCCACAGGGATATCTCCTGCACAGATTTTATTTTGTCGAGCTTTAAAAACAAAGTAAACAAAATGAGGGGTAGGACTGCAATCAGGCTTATACAGAATTCAATGGAAAAGACGTAAACAAGGTATGGGTTAGCCTGACCGGACGTAACAAAACAGCGAACGTTTCGGCAAAGAGCCTTTATCAACGAACATACAAGACACAAACAAAACGAAAATAAAAATAAAAAATGAAAAATGAAGGAACTTAGCTGTGGTGGAATCCGAAGTATCCAAAGACTTTTTCTTTGGATACTTCGGATTCCACCACAGCTAAGTTCCTTCATTTTTCATTTTTTATTTTTATTTTCGTTTTGTTTGTGTCTTGTATGTTCGTTGATAAAGGCTCTTTGCCGAAACGTTCGCTGTTTTGTTACGTCCGGTCAGGCTAACCCATACCTTGTTTACGTCTTTTCCATTGAATTCTNCTCCTGCACAGATTTTATTTGGTCGAGCTTTAAAAACAAAACTTCCTCAAGTACCAAACATCCCTCAAAATAAAACAGATCAAGTCATTAGGCAAAATGATGCCAGAGCAAAATCTACCATGAAGCACTATGCTGATAAGAAACAGTACGTAAAACCTTCAACTATTCAACCCGGAGATACTGTGTTTGTCAAAGACACAAAGTCTATTCGACCATTAACTCCTTATGAACCAATACCTTACACTGTTACACACAAGAAAGGTACTACGATTACAGCTCAAAGAAATGGCAAAACCATCACGAGAAACAGCAGCTTCTTCAAACAGTCACCACGAGAACCTACATCAGCTGACATAATTGAAGATGAAGAATTTTCTACTGAACCAGAAGTCGACATCCAAGATGCGACTACAGTCGAACCTGAGCCCACAACTACAGTCGAACCTGTGCCCGCAGCTGACATCGGTTTGCCAGACCAACAGTTGCAGCGTCCCAAAAGAGCTAGAAAGATGCCAGACCGGTATAGAGACTACCACATGAGCTAATTAATCACTACACTTTTAAAATCGAGCACGTTCAACGCTTTATTCGTTCGTTTCTCGATGGGCATTATGAAGATGACAACCAGGAGTGCCCCAACGTTTCAACAAGACTAAAGCTCGTTAATGTCTTGTCGTCTTTATTTTTTTAAAATCTTCAACGTTTGTGTCATGGTATGATAATACCATTCAAGATAAATCGTTTCATCGAATGTGTTATACGTAATAATTAATGTTAAAATCAGAAGAAAAAAAAAATTTCGGAAAGGAAGATAAGTATGAAGACAAAAATCAATATATAATAGTCTTCAATCAATCCATAAAAAAACAGTTGGATACTTATTCAAGAACAAGTTTAAAAGACTTTTAATTTTTGGCATAAACTATAATTAAACTTAATATTATCAGAAATAACAATTGGACACTTTATCAAGAATAGAAACCAAGTTATAAATACATTAAGTTTAATTTTTATAAATGACATTCAGATAATGTAACTACTTTAAATGCATCTGAATTGTCTACGTTTTGCTTAATTTTAAATTTTCCTCAATTTTAAATTTTCCTCACTGCAAGATGATCAAGAGTTATTTAGGCTCATTCTATGTTAAACATGTATTTCAATTGTCAATTGATATGAGCCCATATCCGAGGAAAGGAGGAATGTAATAAGGAAAATAACACTTGATGGTCTTTTATAGAATTAATTAATAGAGTGAGAGTTCTTGGTAATAAACCGGGAGTTATAATATGGAATTCAGACATGATGTGTGTTGGTTTTCAATTCATTATAGTCACGACGCTATCGGTTGCTGGAAACGAGAGTTCTATAAATTCTAAAAGCATTTTAAAAAATGGAAGGTTTTAGGGTTTGGGTTAGGTATAGCTATAGACTATAGAATTTTAATTTCAGTGTTTTAAGGACGTGCCAAAACACGGTCGAGCTTAGTCTTGCATTATTTTGTTTGTTGAGACTAGGCCTACTTTAGTGACTACTTTCACTAATACAGTTCAAACTTGTTTACATAGTAATTAATGCAAAATTATTGAGATCTATCTTTAGAATCTAGGTCAAACGTCACAAGTACACAGACTGCATCAATTCCATCAGGAATGAATTAAACGATGACGATGCTTTGACCTTGGCATCGTGCAAATATTCATAACTATTTTAAGAACCACCAGTCTTACATATATATTATTTATGAAAATAAAATTAAAATACATTCTTATAGAATATGGTGCATATTTTAAAACCTGACCTATTAATTTAAATATCTAAAATAAATTTAAAAATAACAGCATGGCCATGGTCGGATGGTCAACATGAATTGAAGTTGGAGCCACTCAGATCCAGAATTTTATTCTTACAATACATTAGATTACAGATAGACATTTAAAGAGGTAATATTATGTATGTAATGTGACCTGTCTCCTCTGCCCGAAAGTTAAAACAGAATTATGCTACAGTATATATCTTTCAATATTTTATACATTTTCTTACTTTAATTTTATTCATATTTATTTTGAAAAATGTACAAAAGTGAAACTGATTATTATGATATTATAATAACAGTATAAAGTATAAGGGGCCGTCCATAAAGTACGTCACAACCTGTCACAAATCTCTGGACCCCCCCCCTGCCAATAACGTCACAATTTCGAAAAAATACATATTTTTTATTAACAAAATGAATAAAGTTTAATATAAAACGCAATGACGTCACACATGGCCGGACCCCCCCCCCACGGTCACACATTCTTACACCCCCTCCCGCTCTTGAGCGTGACGTACTTTATGGATGGCCCCATAATACATTTTGAGATGAATAATTACATTTAAGGGAGATAAATTAGTAATAGAGGCACACCGGGATGTCAACATTTTTATTGTGCCCCCTGTTTTTTCAAATCTCGGTCATAAGAGCTCAGATTTGTTAAACAATAATTAAAAGTTCAGCCGTAGGTGGGATTTACTTTGGTTGACTCTTGACTTAGCAACTAAAGGCTTTCTATATATTGACTTATTTAAGTCTTTTATCTATGTTGTCTTTTAAGACTTTCTCTGTATAAATTGTCTTATATCGTATGTCTCTATACATTGTTTTATATCAGCCATGTTCAGTTATTTTGTATCTGCTCTACAGTAAAACAGATATGGCCAGCCCTGGGCTCCTACTTTTCTTTGTTCTGATAACCCTGCCATGGACCTCAACCGCGTTGTACACTGAGATTGGTGGTGGGGTTCTTGTGGCCGGTGGTGCCGCCCTTATGGGTCCAGTCATCTTGCCAATGATAGGATTCACGTCAGGTCAGTACAGTTGACTTAACACTTTTGTTGTTGTTTTGGAAATAAATTGTTGTTTTATGAACATAGTCCTAAGAGAAAGGTGAAAATTAAATGCCAGTACAGTGATCCGAATTCATCAACATAGATATTATTGACAGAGATGTAAGCATGGCAAGTTAAAGATTTAAATTCGAATACACAACATGGAACTAGATGTCAGGTATCAGATGTCAGGTATCTGATGACAGGTATCAGATGTCAGGTATCTGATGACAGGTATCAGATGTCAGGTCTCAGGTATTAGATGTCAGGTATCAGATGTCAGATATCTTATCTTAGATATATAGACGCTCCTTCTATGCAGAAGATAATTGCGTCCACAGACAATGATCTGTTGGCAAGTCATGCAGCGGTCACAGGCCACGGCTTTGAGGGTTCCACGCATTACCCAGCCATCTAACCATTGTTAGTTAGGTACCCATTCAGAGCTGAGTGACTCAGGGACTCCTTAGGCCACAGGAACAAATCTTTGCCTGCGCATGGATTCGAACTCATGACCATCGCCACGCCAGTCCAACGCTTTCCACTCGACCACCATGTCAGGTATCAGATGACGGGTATCTGATGTCAGGTATTATAATGATGCAAGATTAGTTTTCTCCTACTTATTTATTTTTAAGCTCCTTTTAAGACAGACGTTATGAAGATTGTATATGTACATATAAAGATTGTAAATATAGCTCTCAATTTGAACATAAACATGTTCAAATACTTGATGACAGTAATTACACAATTTATATATAAACATTTTTAATAAAGAATGAAATCTTTTTAGGTAGGAAATAAACTTTGCAACTAATTTTTTTTTATTTGATAAAAAAAAGTGTGCTATCTGCTTGAAATTTGAACAATTATTTTTCCAAACCCACCTTCATACTTTCAACTAATTTAAAAAAAACTGTTTATATGTCTTGGTCTAGTTTGAACCCATAATCATACTTTCAAGTAATTTAAAAACTGTTTATATGTCTTGGTCTAGTTTGAAGTTTTCTTCAAATAAATGGATTAATTCATAGCAAGTTTTAGCTTTTCTAAACTAATTTTTTGCTATTGTGTGCTAATTAAAAAAAAAATTGGCAAATAAAATATTGACTTGAAAAATATATATATATAAATTATATATATATATTGTAAAATATGAGCTTTTGAAAAAATGATCAAAACAAAGTTATGAAAATTGTAATTTGATGAAATGAATATCATGGGACGTGGTGGTCGAGAGGTAGCGCTCTCGACTGTCACACTGATGGTCACGAGTTCGAATCCACACGATAGTGAGGATTTGTTTTCGGGGCCTGAGGAGTCCCCGAGTCACCCAGCTCCGAATGGGTACCTAACTAGACAATAGTTAGGCGGCTGGGGTAATGCGTGGAACCCCTATAGCCGTGGCCTGTGACCGCTACATCACTTGCCAACAGATCATCTCTCATGGTCTGTGGACGCATTTATCTTCTGCATAGAAGGAGCGTCTGTATATCTAAGATAAGATAAGATAAGAAGATTTATAATAATTATACACATTAGCGAACTACTCAACAGTCTTTACAACACCTGTGGAATCTTGTGACTTAAGAATAGCTGTGATTAAAAATAATTAAGTAGAAATAGAATTAACATTTAGAAAACAAATGTATAAGAATAAATATTTATAATTATTTAATAGTTATAATATATTATTATATCTTGTATACATCTTTGTATGCAGGTCTCATTTATATAACAATATATTATTTAAAGATTGTCATAATTTATACTTCAATTTTGAATGAGTAATTTTTTATTCATGGCTACAGTTTATTTTTAAGACAATTCATGTTGTAATAAAGGCTACAGCTGGTGCAATTATAAATAAACCTATCAATAATATGTTTCAGCTGGAATAACAGCCGGCTCTACAGCTGCATCAATCATGTCATTTGTCTACACCAATGGTGTTGGAATGGGGGTTCTTTCAGCTGCCCAGTCTATTGGGGCACTTGGTGGTGTCGGATCTGGAGCCGTGGCAGCCAGTGGGGCTGTGACTGCTGGGGCTATAAGACTAGTTAGAGGGTTTGTCAGGAGTAGGCTTTAATGAAAAACCAAAATTGTTTGAACAACATTCTGAAAATGTTAACACGTCATTGTTATATATATGTTTGAAATACACTCATCAAAACCTATGTTGAAAAAGAGAAAAATATGTTGTAGTATTTAAAAAATGTCACGAGTAAATAAAAAAATATAAATCATAACATTAAAATGATATAAAAAAATATTTACAAATTCTGTTTAAAATGTCTACATCAGTTTCTTCTAACTCAGTTATGAATTGTTATAATGTACATCAAGTATCAAGTAATAATCTTGCATATAAGATTGTATTTGTGAGACTGTTAAAATCTGGAATATTAACACCACCACCTCCTGAAAATGTTGTACCACATTTATTTATCTTAAATAAAAGCATCGTAATATGCAGTATTTTGCTTTTATGTATTTCTTGATCATAAAGTATTCAACGTGTTATAACTGAATAAAGAATAATACATGCTACCAATTAATTTAAAATGTTGTTGATTATTTAATAATAAAGATGTGATATATACCCGCTCGCCTTACAAGCTGAGGGGCGTGAGATCGAGCCCACGAAAAGCCACTATAAACATGTGGAGAAATGACTAACGCTAAGAAAGTCCTCTGCTGACCTGGAGAGGGATGGGCGCCGCCAGTGTTAATATATTAAGGCCAAATATGTTCTAATGGAAACATTAGAATCCCCTACGATCTCGGTAAAAAGAGGTTAAGGGACTTCAAAAAGAAAAAAAAAATACATTAAAGATCAAAATAATATAAAATAATGTTTTTGTTGTTTTAGTATAGCAAAGGTTGTAAAAACTCTCTTACTGTATGTATGAAAATAGGTTTTATGTGAATGTGAGTAATTTCTCTTTCACACATAAAAGCAGATGTAGAATACGATGATTAGGTGATTATCGGCAACTTGATTAGTTTTGAAGTCATCACAGTGAAAATTTCAATTTCTTTTTATATTTTGCATTGAAATAATTGCGTTAACTTGTTAAAAATACTATAATCGCTTTGACAATATAAATGTACATATAGATGTTTTCATAGATGTAAGGCCATATATTGTGTATTCAAGTAGAATAAAATTAACCGAATTTACTAGCGTAAATGTCATACACTTTTTTAACTATATATTTCTTTATAAAGTCCTTTCCTTTGCTGCAGCATATATGGTAAAACAAAGCAAGCTTACTTATATTAACGTTGGAACCACCTGAGGAGCACTCATAAACTTTGGCCTCAATGCTGCTATCATGTCACCAATGTTGTTTTTTTTCTTTCTATGTATTACATTTTAATACTGAATCAGTATTTTAGTGCTAAAAACATTTCATACATAATTTTGAGTTGGCCATGGATCATTTCTGCCTAACAGTTCTTTGTTGCCTTTTTCTGATAGCCGCCATTTCTCAGTACACAGGTAATGTAATAAAAATTTTAAAAAATTAAATATATTTTTACAAGTGACTACTGGTATCGTCAAGTTTCATTGTTTAGCGTTTTAGCCTTGTTCTCCCGCTTGCTCACGGTACACCAATTAATGACCTAGAACTTCAAATGTTTATTACACTATACAAAGAACTGGGCCAATGTCACCAAACCTCAGCATATATGATTTGATACTAGAATGTCAAAATGGTCGTACACTTGATAGACTTGATACAGGCTACAGATAGCTCTACACCTCTCCGTACTTACGATCCAAGTCTAGGTTCTCTGGCTCTGACCCGACCGCTCTTTAGCTACGCTACACTCTCTCACTGAACACTCTTGTGCGACGCTACAGTCACTCTCTCTCTCTCTCACCGACCGGTCTGTTCTACTACCCCTACTGGTCTCAACCGACCCTCGAATGTCATCTGACCACTCTCACCTGAGTTTCCATAAAACATTAACTCCCCCCCCCCCAAATTTAACTAATGTTCACTCAGCCACACGCATACACTAGACAGCAGTTCATATCTTCGTCCCATGTATATACATATGACAGGACGTCATGAAGTAAAGAACGTTTTAGGAAATAAAATAAGGCTTTCCCATCGAACAAATATACAAAATATATAAAATAAAATTAATTAACAAATAAAATAATAGGAGACTGAAAACTTTAATTCGTTTTTACAAAGAGTCAATCTAAACAATAAAAATTGTAACCAAAAAAATGGTATAATTTTTTCAAAATATTTATATTGTCCTTCTTTAGTGAGTAATAACGTGTGCCCCCCTTTAGTGAGTAACAACGTTTGTCCCCCTTTAGTGAGTAATAACGTTTGTCCCTCTTTAGTGATTAATAACGTTTGTCCCTCTTTAGTGAGTAATAACGGTTCATATGCTAATTGATGTATCAAATAATGTTTATGTATTTCTCTCGTACAGAATCAGCTCTTTCCATAGTTGTTAGCCCCGAGGTCTTAAACGCAGGTCTTACGACCAAACTGACTGTCAAATGTGTTTACGTCAAGAACGATACCAGCAACCCTTCAGCACTGGTGTCTCTCTTCCTGTCCCGAGCCACCAACGGGTCCTCAAGCTACGATGAGCTGGCATCAATAAACCTATTCACGGGCCAGCAGGTGAATCTAATGACCCAAGAGAATGTCCAGGCCTCGGGTGTAATCAACTCAACCGGAGAATCTTTTCTGGATCTTACCTGGGACCTGCCCACGGAAGAGCTGACCGGAAGTTACAAATGCACGGCCCAGGGGCCCGATCACGTGGGGCACAACGTCGTCATTGACTCAACAGTCAACGTCACATTCTCGCCACCGGATAACAAAGATTTACTGAGTCAGATCCAGCTACTGGAATCACACCTGAAGCAAGTAGAACAATCGATAAATGTGATGAAAACTGATTTCAGTGGTCAAGTGGCGCAAGTCTCCAAAAACGACTCTTACCTTCTGGCATTGAGTGAGCACACCGCCCAGGAAATACAGGCTCTGACCCAAAGTAACGCACAGTCGAGCCAGGCTGAAATCAAACTGTTATATGGCGCTCTCGTGTCGTCTTTTTTTACTCACGAGTATCAAGGGCCGAATGCCACTTACTGGCTGTCCAGAAGTTCCTTCAAAAACGTGAAAGATGCGGAGGATTTGTGTAAATCGTTCAGGGGGCGTCTAGTCGAGATTAATTCCGACGCAGAATATGCAGGTGTTAGAGAGTTTCTCAACAAACTCGGAGCTGGGATCAATTTTATCTACGTCGGTGCTACCGATGAACAGGCTGAGGACCACTGGGTGTACAGAAGTGACGGGACACCGGTTGAGTTCACCGATTGGGCAATCAATCAACCGAGACCAGGTGTGGACTACAATTGTATGTTTATGGAAGAGAGTCTTGGCTGGAGAATGTCTGCCTATCGGTGTGCGTCCAATCAACCAATCTATGCACTTTGTGAACTGCAGTAGTCAAGATATGCTCTTCTAGGAACAGTGTATTCTACTATATAGTGCCAAATATAATTGTTCAAATCTATACATCAGATGAATTTGCAAGACTTCAAATAATTTACCTCAGAAAACCTCAAGATCTTACATTTCTTTTCTACGTTAAATTCTAATTTTTATCGATTTAATCAAAAGAGGATCCCATTTTTTGATAGTTATTTCTGTTTTGTTTTTATGCAAAATCCCATCTTTTTATTTTTGACATTTCTCTTACAGCAGGATTTAAAACATTTTTAAATAAAAAATAAAATTTAAATAAAAAATAAAATGTATTTGATTGCACAAATATTTTTATGACCAAAGAAAATATGTATATTTTATTTTTTCTTCTCTTAATTAAATAAAAATAAAATGTTTCTTGTTTCAATATGAGTTTATATGAATTTAAATTCGGGAAATAAAAATTAATTTTCCTTTATTAAATCTAAAAACAAAAATGGAACCTACAGGAAGAATATCAGCAGCCACGAGCCTAGCACTCTTCATGGTCTCCCCAGAAGACCCTCTCAGCTTTTTGACCCCCTACCCCAAGAGGACGTAACAGCTGAGATAACCCCCACCCCCCGGCGCGATCGCTTCTGAAGCGGCAACCTGGGCATCTATGACACAAGGTCAAGAATGCCTCCCACTTAAAGTGACCCACAAGGAGGAATGGAATCATTCTAACTTCGACTCGCAACTATTTTGGCGCCAAAATGGCAAAGCACACGAGTGTCTATGGTTCGACTGCCGCAAAGAGGGGTATCATCACAACCTACCTAGAGTGTAACCTCCTCTGGAATGTTTCCTCAGAGCTGGAGTGCGCTGTGTTCTTTGTAGTAACTTTTGCTAATCCGTAATGCCCCCCCCCCCTGACCCTAAACCAGCACGGCTTAATGGCGTTGCTAGTATACTGAGTAGGATGAAACTGTAGTTTCTGAATAACCCGACCCTTAACGGGTTCTGTGGTTTTCATCATCGGCATTGCATCTGATGCTCATCCTAACATCCGTACAATGACGATATTAATTTGTGACGAGCATCTAACACTTACCATATCGGACTTCGGCATTGCCTGCCAGGAGTTGTCAGTTTCAGGTGTAGCCAGCACCACAACCCTAAACGTCTGTCGAGCCAACTAGAGGCCAGCCAATTTTCGACTGGTATAGCCACACTAAAAGGCTCAAATAAAAAAAAAAAACTTTCATGATAGTGAGACTAAAGCTAATATCTTTAAAACATACTTTGCATCATCATTTTCAGCTTCAGGTGACATGGGATTTTAAAAAATGTATAATGAATAAATATGAAACATAACAGTAGATGAATCCTTTAATTAAACAAAGCTATTGTCGCAGTTAAATTTCCTGCAAGGTTTTTGAAAGAACTAAGCAATGAGCTGTCCCCAATCTTTGAAGCTCTTTCTTCAAGCCTCTCTGAACACCAGTAAAGTGCCCCAGGATTGGAAATTAGCCAACATAACTCGCCTCTTTTAAGAAATGTGATAAATCAGACCCTGGTAATTACAGACTGTATCACTTGCTAGTATCACCTGTAAATTACTGGAACACATAATATATAGTAGAATAATTAAACAACTAGACCATTGGTTCCCAACAGGGGTCCCTATGGAACCCCAGGGGTCCGCGGAACAGCTCAGGGGGTCCATGGAAGGTTTAGTTTTAAAATAATAAAATTATGTGTTTTAAAAAAAAAATTATAACGAAAAATCAAAATAAAGAAAAATGAATACTAAATTAGCGGTTTATATGTCCTAAGTAAAATAAAGTTGTTTGACCTAGAAAATAAAAACGAAATTTTCATAGCCGTAACCAATCAAAATGGTTGGTTAATTAAAAGATATGTCAAATTTAATGCGCAAGAAAGAGCGGAGACCCTATATGTAGGTGATAAAAATACAATCTTTTAATGGAAATGACGATGATTGCAGGGTTGGGTAAATTTTGACGTGTCGGTAGTAGTCATATTTATCATAGGCAGGAAGAATCCAGCTTTCTATTTATACCACATTTGATATAATTGGACGATTCCAAATACTTGAATGGAGTCAGCAAAAATACTTTTTTAAATTCAAAATTCTAACAAAACAATTTTATAGAGTTAGCAAAATAATATTTTCTAATACATTATAAAAAACTTTTAAAATAAAAAAATAACATTGAAAAATTTTCTTAGAATCATAATATATTGAAACATAGAAATCTCACCCCTGCCCCTCCCCCTTTTTTTCAAAGTTTAAGATGGCGCAGTTTGAGACATACTACAGAAAATAGTTTTATACACAGCAACGCAATTATGCTGCTACTTGCATAACTTGCCTACAATGTAAATTCTAAAAGAGTCGTACATGTCATCGACAATGTATTGTTATGTAATGCCAATACGAAAAGTATAAACAATTTTCCCACTCTAAGGCTAACAGAAGTTTGGTATTGGTCGTTGGAAGTTTTGATATAGTTGAATATTGATTGTATTGATTCTCCAGATAGTTTACTTTTGAACGCATGTGTAAGTATGTACTAATATTTGAATACATTTATATGTATTGAAAAAAAAATGTTTCAAATTTGCAATAAAGTTAATACCATAAGGTCAATTTGAAAAATAATATGTTTAAATTTGCAATATAGTTAATACCATAAGTCAATTTGAAAAAAATATGTTTTAAATTTGCAATATAGTTAATTGAAAGCTACAAAGGGATCGTAAGTTTACAAACAAAATTAACAAGAACAGTATCCTTAAGTTATATAATTCTAAAGTGTTTTACTGCAGCTTTCCATTTAATAATTAATAGTTAATTAACCGTTAAAAAAACATTTTATATACAATTTTTCTTATATTTTTGTGCCCTTTTAAACAGATGAGTGATCCGAAGAATAAATATACACAGTAAGGTGTGGAAGTTTTGGAGTATGGCCTTATTTATTTACCAGGAAATAATATTTTATCCATGTGTCTCCTTTGTAATAAAACTTTGTCGTAAGATTCCACAAAACCTTTCAAGCTTAAGGAACATTTGATAAAAATCCATAGTGATAAAACATATGAAGACTAGATTGTGCCGTGGCGCCTGCGGCGCCCACTTTATTAGGGCGCCTACGGCGCCAACCTTTTTCGAAAGCCCAACTAACTTGTCCATTTTTGATAAATACGAAATATTAAACTTTCTGAAATGTACGCAAAGTAGTAATAATAGGGGTTGTATTTTGCGCACCGATGCACACCAAATAATGACGATATCATATTAAATATTTTTACTGCGATAATCACCACACGATTTTTCAACTACTATAGAATGTTGTACATCGTTCCTCAGTGTTCCACATTCAGTGAGTGACTTGGACTATTTTTTTTTTTTTTTAAGCAGTCAAAGAAACATATTTAAAAACAACATCAATTTAACAACTCTTAGGGACAACATCTAAGTGAGATGACGATGGAGTGCTTGGTTCCTACAATATTTCTTCTCCGATTGCAAAGTCTGGAAAGCCCCAAACGATTAGTAAAGAACTTATATTTTACCAGCTGTAAGTGAAGTGATAAGCACTGTGTTGCACAAGTCAGCTTTCAACATCACAAAAAAGTATTCCACTGAGCAACAATTCAGTCCAAAGAAGGATTAACGAAATGGCTCAGTGTTTACAATTCTTTATGTGAGTACTTAAAAACATCTGAATTTTCTCTAGAGCTTGACGAGTCCACTTTACCAGGAAACGAGGCTTTACTTTTAACATATACGTAAGATTTGTAGAAGAACAATTTTGCCAAAGAGATTTTTGCTAAATGTTTGGAAACAGATACGAAGTGTGAAACGTTATTTACTGAATTAAAAAGATTTAATGATGAAAAAGCTATACTCCTGACTTTTATCATTTCTGTTGCTACTGACGGTGCTTCGGCAATAGAAGGAAGATACCGAGGCTTTCTGGTATACTTAAAACAAGCTGTACCAAAAGTATGTTCAGTGCATTGTGTTATTCACCGACTATCATTTAGTTGCAAAATTTTTAGTGAACGATTGCATGTATCACTAGATTATGTCTTTAGAGCAGTTAATAAAAATCAAACGGAATGTCTTCAATTAGATATTGTTTGCTACACTTTGATGGAAAAGGGTGAAGACTATTATTGTTTACTACTTCATACAGAAATACGTTAGTTGTCTAAAAGTGCATGTTTAAATTGAGTTTATGCTCTCTTTGATTCAGTGCTGGAATTCCTGGAAGGCAAAGACGAAATTTAATTAACTCAAAAATAACATAGCCTACATGATAGATATGGTTGTCAAATTAATGGAAACTAATTTCAAACTGCAAGGTGACCAATTAAATTTAATCAAAACTAAAATCATGATATTTGTTTTTGTTGCAAAACATTTTCGGTATATTAAAAAAAACTTGGGTAGAGCAGAATGTTCTCCATTCAAAATCTCTCGAAATTGCAAAATAGAGATGAAGACTTGCTGTAAACACTAACGGCTCTTTATGCACAATTGAATCAAAGATTCGAAGACAATCTTCACTTGGATATTTCCGACTGGGTGTTGGACCCTTTTTCTCGGGGATAAACTCAGACAACAGACATAGATGAATCCATATTAATACAGGTGTAACTTATTAATATTGAATTATCAACAAATGAGGAACTTAAACCACTGTTCGAACACGGTTTCCACAAATTCTAATTACACAAATAATAATAATAATAACAGATAAAAACTAAATGTATAAAAAAGATCCCAATTTATATCTGGGATTATTGGTTATTGTGCAAACGTTGTTGACTGCTTTCCATCTTTCTATTCGGTAAAACGTGGATTCAGTGCAGTTTTGAACCTCATTATAAACAAAAGAAACCGGCTTGACATAAGTGCTCGTGGGGATTTGCGTTGACTACTCACAAACATTGAGCCGGACTTAAATACACTCATAAAATTATTAAAATCTAATCAAGTTCATCCAAGTCATTAATTTTTAAAAAGTTAAAATTAAATAAATGATTCTTCAATTTTTTTTTTTAATTAGTGTATGTGTCTACTATATATTTATGTAGCTTTTTCACTTGGGGGTCCGGGGCTAGTTTTGACTATGAAAGGGGTCCACGGGTAAAAAAAGTTTGGGAACCACTGACCTAGACAAATAAAATGCCAACATCAACAAGGCTTTTAAGAAAACCACAATCAATAAGTTTAATAGATGATCTTTTACAATGCTGAAATAGTAATGATAAAATAGATGCAATATTACACGACTTCTCAAAGGCATCTGACAAAGTTCACCACCTTAGTTTTCTTAAAAAAACTTAAATACTTTAGAATCTCATGTCACTTACACCTCTGGATCCATGAAATTTTTTTGCGTAGGGAGCAAACTGTAACAATTAATTGATCTAAATCTGCACCAACAAAGGTTATCTCAGGAGTTCCACGAGGAACAGTGCTTGGTCTCTTATCTTTTTAATTTAAATAAATGATTTAGCCAACAACATCTCAACAGGAACAAAAGTTAGGTTATCGGTTTATGATTGTATAATCTATAGAAAAAAATAAATCAGAACAAGATAGCAAAATTTTAAAAATTAAATGAATTTATAAAATGGGAAAGTAACTGGAGTATGTTTTTCCACACGGAAAAGTGTCAAATATTAGGAGTAACAAAGAAAAAGAAACACATAAATTCAAACTATTTCTTTCATTGAAAAGAATTAACCCAAACTAAAGATTGCAAAAAACTTATGAGTAATTATAAAGGATAAACTATCATGGAATCCAGTGGCGTAGCCAGGTGATATGCCTCTTTGGGGTGTATTATTTAAGTTCCAGACACTCCTTTAAGGGCCCGTTTTGAGTAGGGCCCCCGGGGGACTTTCAAATTTGAACCCTTCCCTTTCATAGCTACGCCACTGATGAAATCCCCATGTCAATGAAGTTGTCAAAAAATCAAACAAAACCTTAGGCTTTGTCAAAAGGAACTTTTACAAATTAAATAGTAATAGAGATATAAAACTAAAATGTTAACTCTCATTGGTGAGACATATACTTGAATATGCATCTTCTGTATGGGACCCATCCACCAAAGAAAAGATTAATAAATTAGAACAAACTCAAAAAAGAGCTGCCAGATTCATTACTGGAGAATATTCAAAACTGACATGAGTAACACCATTAGTTAAAACATTAAAACTTGAGACACTAGAGGATAGAAGAACCAAGAGTAAGTTAGTAATTATACGTGAAGCAATTAATTCTAATTTATTAAAAAACCATTTGCGTCTCTAGGGGGTGTGACCATCAGGGAGGTGACACAACTATAAATACTTCTTCATATTTCCGTTATTTACCACTGTTCTGTGGGTTAAGTCGTGAGAAGGATGACACTATGAGTTACAGCCTCGGGTGACACCAACCCCAGCGACGCCCCTGAATACAACACAAAGATAACTTATACAAACTTCAGATAGTCATAAGGATAAAAACACCTTTCTTATTATGTATGCAAGAACAAACAAACACAAGTTTTCGTTCTTCCCGTCCGGAATTCGGGCGTTGTATGGGTTGCCTGAATAAACTAGGTAAACCAACACGTGATCAACATTTAAAACTCTGAATCGAATGCAGGACTAGGCGGAAAACCATAGATAAGAGTAGGACGCAATAATCTTCTGTATAAAAGGAGCATATGTAGCATATAAGATAAGAAGAGTTTTTTTTTTTTTTTAAAAGAGGATTAAAATAATAATCATTTATTTTAAAAGTTATAAATCCTCTGATTAGTTGAAGTTCGGCACTAAATATAACTTAGTGTTAGAGCGCAATTGAAAGAAATCAGACACGATTCCTATCTCTGTACTTTGGACTACTAATAAGTCGTTTGATGAACTTTCGTGCAATTTACTTCAATTTTGGACAGATGTCTTACAACGATTAGCCCTGAACTTAATAAGTTTTACACATTTTTGAACAAGTCCGATAAGCAACTTTCCGATTCCGACAAGCATTTATCTGGTGCCAGTGTCCTAACAGAAGATGGCATCGTTAAGTTGCCAAACAATTTTTTCGCTTCTTCTTCTTTCTTTGACTTGGTACTTGTCAGGTAGGACTCATTCGATTTTACTTTATTCTAATATTAATGTTATCCCAACTTTAGAGAAAAACACAAATGTTTGACTTCAGAAATTCAACTGCATTTAAAAGTAATTTTTACAGCCATTACTGACTATACTGCCTTGAGTATCCTTAACTCAGTGCGAGAAATGTGAAATTCTTCTACAAAGTTTACCTTATAAGTCGTTCATTTTTAATATATAATAATAAAAAGTCACTTGGAACATGTTAAACATAATTATTTCTCTTTGCAATGACTCGGAAGCAATTAATATCGTAAAATTAAAATTTTATCTTACATGCACGCAAAGAGGACTGAAAGTAATTCTAAGGTTTCCGTTCCTAAATTAGTTTCTTAAGTGGTAAAACTGATAACTGTTGTATCCTGCAGATTGTACGCTGAGCGTAGATGTCAACCCTAAAGTCATAGACATCGGGCTCACTGATAGTTTCTCTGTTAAATGCTCCTACCTCAAGAACGGAACCCAGAGTCTTGCTGCCCTGGTATCTCTCATCGTGTCTCGAGCAAGCAACGGTTCCTTGGATTTCGAGGAGCTGGCTTCCCTCAACGTCTTCCTCGGTCAGCAGGTTAATTTGATAACCCAAGAAAACGTCAAAGCTACTGGCGCCATCAACGCGACTGGTGAATCTTTCATTGAACTGACCTGGGACCTTCCTACAGAAGACGTGGCTGGAAACTATAAATGCACAGCGCAAGGTCCCGACAACGTGGGTCATAATGTAGTCATCGACTCCACTCATGACGTCAAATATTCACCCCCAGACGACAACGCCCTGCTAACTAAAATCCGACAGCTGAATGTGCAGCTAAAACAGGTTGAAGACAATTTGAATTTGATCAAAGTGGAGCATGCGGCACAACTCGCTAAACTTTCGGCAAACACGTCTTATGTTCTGGCCATGTGTGAGCAAAATGCCCGCGAAATCGAAGCCCTGAAGCTGAGCGGACAGTCCAACAACGGTGACTTGAAGATTGTGTTTGATATCTTGAGGTCGTTGATGTTCACTGACAAATACGTCACTCCCAACGCCACCTACTGGCTGTCTAAAAATACGTTTAGCAGCGCCAAGGAAGCCGACGATTTGTGTAAGGTGTACGGCGGTAAGCTGGTCGAGTTTAACACTCAGGAGGAGTACACTGCAGTCAGGGACTTCTTAAATAAAAACTACACTGGGGTTCTTTATGTTTATGTTGGGGCCACCGATGAACAGACTGAGGACAACTGGGTGTACAGGAGTGACGGAAAGCCAGTTGAGTTCACGATCTGGGCCCCTGATCAGCCCAAGCAGGGCACTGATTTTAATTGCATGTTTATGGAATCCTCATTAGACTGGAAAATGTCTGCCTACCGGTGCGCTTCATCAAATCCTATCTACGGAGTTTGTGAGATGCACTAGAAACGGGTTGTTGAACCTAATTTTCTGGCTCTACTTTTAAACGACAATAATCTTTTTTTCTTTACATCTCGACATAAAAAAAAATTGTGCTGTGTATGGCTAAGATATTAAACATATTATTGATCAATAAGTGATTATATAATTGTCATGAATGTTTTTTTTTTTTTTTTTTTTTTTTTTTTTTAAATTTCGTCAATAATATTTATTATGGAATCCAAAATTTATCTTGTGATTTAGATTTATAGTTATTATTTATAGGAAATGATTGTTACTGAAGACAGAATTGCATACGAAAGAAAGAAATCAGTGAACATATTAAAAGTAACCGCTTAGTTTAATTGTTCTTTACATTTTTTAAAATGTCTAGCCGCAGAGCAAGAAATTAAAAAAATTAAATTTCGCATGGATATTTTGCATGATGTTGCTCATTATGTTATTTGAAATCAAGCTGCGGAATAAAATGTGCATTACAATCGGAAATTGTAAAAGTATAAAATGAATTAATCTTCATTTATGTATCTAGACATCTATACTTTTCTTACTAGAGCAAGAATGAAAAATATAAATAGTGTACCCAATAAATTTTAAAAGACATAGATCTATATTAATAAATTTTAAGTTATTTTATTCCAGCATTAAAGGAAACAAACAGTAAAAATTGAAAATGTTCTTAGATGCTTGTGATGTTGTTGTCTTGATGGTCAGATTACGAGATGTCTGTAATCACTTGCCTCCATAAACTATTAGATCTTTTCTTATAAAACAAAATTCAGGGTGACTTATCACTGGTGACTGAGAATATTTTAAATTTAAACAACATTATTTAATTGGAACTTTGCTTATTCTGTTTAAAGTTAACAAATAAATGAGTGAAATGGCCTTATGTTTAGGTAAAATTAGAAATCTAAATTGAGAGAAAAAAAATCTTAAAAGCACTTTGTTTTCTTTATGGCGAATGAAAAGCAAACAGCGACTTAGATCGCAATAACTTATCAAGTTTTGTAATTAAGTATTTATCTTAATGTAGGATATTATCTATTGAAAGTTTTCTGACTTAAAGTGAAGTGCTTATTGATTTTCCGAAGCTAAGTAATTCTGACGGAAGTCGTCTGTGAATATCTTCAAAGCTTGTAGAAACAACATGCAGATGCAGTTACGATTGAGAACAATTGAACAGTGTATTCTGCTCAGTGAGAACGATGCTTCCTCCCGAAACGACAACTTGTTCAAGACATAATATCAGGGTATTTTTTTGTTACAGACTTAGAAGATAGGTTTCAGATGATATTTAAAAAATAGTTAAAATCTTATGTCAGACCATGGCATTTAAACAAATCGTGTGCAAAGTTTTTATAAATAGGTTATCTGCTATCTGGTAGTAAATTTACGCGACAGGTGAGTTTAAAGGCACTAAAACAAAGATAATATTATTGTTGAAATTTCAAACGCATTTTTTTATAAAGGTCAAAGTAGCCAAGATGCAACGAAAGAGTTACACATCTTACACAGTTTATCTTATCCCAGAGCTACACACCTAACACAATTGATCTTATCCCAGAGTTACAAATCTTACACAATTTATCTTAAACCAGAGCTACACATCTTAGACAGTTTATCTTGTCCCAGAGTTATATCTTACACAGTTTATTGCATAACATATCAAATATATCGTGTAAATTTGATCTTATCTTAATGCTAGAGAGCTGAAATAGATTTTACCCATCCTATGAAATGCACGTGTCATCGTTTTCGAGTGTTAGTGATTTGAAATTTAGTTTTACGACTCAATAACCATTTCTTTTGTAAGTATTCAAGACAGTGAAAATTTATGATTACGTTAAAACCCAAAAAGTAAACCCCCCAAAACATGATGCGTCAAGTGATATAAGACTAGGAGACCTGAGCTGTAAGTTTACCTTCAATAATGTTTATAAGGTGAACGCCCGTATCGTGGCTTGAAGTTAGGACAAGGTTTCTAATTAAAATTTACATTAGACAATCAATGCTGAGGTCGAGGTTCGAACTACGGTAGCAATATTTAGAACTTCCAAATGCTTTTATACTGGGCATTGATCAAGTGTTTGATACAAAATGTAAATAATTTTTTTTAATCTACATACAATTTTAAACTAGAGGAAACTAATTTGCTTTAAATCTATTGATAAAATCAAATCAAGTCAATCCACTAATACCAGAAGACGCTAATTTTAGTTTAACTGTTTTTTATTACAAGCGAAGACTAGGGAATGTTTAAACATTTTGTCGTGGGTACAGCAAGTATTAACCTATTACCCCCCCCCCAGACAGCATGTATTGATCTATTAAACACCAGACAGCATGTATTGACCTATTACCCCCCAGACAGCATGTATTGATCTATTAAACACCAGACAGCATGTATTGACCTATTACACACCAGACAGCATGTATTGATCTATTAAACACCAGACAGCATGTATTGACCTATTACCCCCAGATAGCATGTATTGATCTATTAAACACCAGACAGCATGTATTGACCTATTACACACCAGACAGCATGTATTGACCTATTACACACCAGACAGCATGTATTGATCTATTACCCACAAAACAGCATGTATTGACCTATTACCCACCAAACAGCATGTATTGACCTATTACACACCAGACAGCATGTATTGACCTATTACACACCAGACAGCATGTATTGACCTATTACACCACCAGACAGGGTGTATTAACCTATTACCCACCAGACAGCATGTATTGACCTATTACACACCAGACAGCATGTATTGACCTTTTACATATACACACCAGACAACATTATTGACCTATTACATATACCCACCAGACACCATGGATTGACCTATTAACCACCGGACATCATGTATTGACTTATTACCCACGAGACATCATGTATTGACCTATTACCCACCAGACAGCATGTATTGACTTCTTACACACCAGACAGCACGTATTGACCTATCATACACCAGATAGCATGTATCGACCTATACCCACCAGATGGCATATATATTGACCTATTACCCACCATGTATTGACAGATTACAAACCAGAAAGCAAGTATTGACCTTTTACCCAACAGACAGGGTGTATTGACCTATTACCAACCAGACATCATGTATCGACCTATTACCCACCAGACAGCATGTATTGACCTATTACCCACCAGACAGAATGTATTGACCTATTACCCACCAGACAGAATGTATTGACCTATTACCCACCAGACAGCATGTATTGACCTATAACCACCAGACAGCATGTATTGACCTATTACATATACCCATAGGACACCATGGATTGACCTATTAACCACCGGACATCATGTATTGACCTTTTACCCACCAGACAGCATGTTTTGACCTATTACCCACCAGACAGCATGTATTGACCTATTACCCACCAGACATCATGTATTGACCTATTACCCACCAGACATCATGTATTGACCTTATACCCACCAGACATCATGTATTGACCTTATACCCACCAGACATCATGTTACACACCAGACAGCAAAGTAAAAATGGCAACATGTCAGTTATTCAATATGTTGCATTCTTAAGATGGCGAGTGGTCAAGAAGTTATCATTTTAAAGACTTTAGTTTGTCGAGGAGTAGAATTTCTAAGTGGACAGTAAATCAACAGCGAAAGGATTACACATTTTCAGTAAATAGTTTATTACATGTTTGCATGCTTCAATAAGAAGGTTTAGTATTCAGACAATTATATATGTGCATGTTCAATGTCTGTTATATAAATAACTTGGTTTTCTCAAAGCCCAAGTAACTTGCGTGAATGTAATACATGTGCCTGTCGGCACAACTATTAACAACTCTTTTTACATCGTTCCCTTTTTCAAAATTAAAAAATAAGCGCAAAAATGACGTCATATAATATTATTTCGGCGAGAAACACCCCACGCTATGTTAATCTCCAAACCAAAAAGATGATGAATTTAAGTCTATATTTTCAGTTTTGAAAAAAAAAATGCTGATTATTTCTCTTAGCGTTACAGAGTGATATCCCATAGCATTAAAGAGTAACCTGGGTTTTTTACTTTTATACTGTTTACATACCATTGGCTTAGCTATGGGGACAAGGAACTCTTACAAATTCCAAGCTAATGTAAAAAAAATGCAATTTCGATACTCAAGTGGGGGACTGGGGGGTACTTTTGAATTGTGCTTCCCTCCCTGATCAACAGCTACAGCAATGTACATAAATGTCAACTGGTAACTGATTCTATTAATTGGCTACCTGACAATAACTTTCATTTTTATTTTCAACGAATTTAAACTGTTAGCTGGCGAAAGTTACGATAAAATAATTTTCATCTAGGTATTTTTTTATTTTTTTTTTTAAATATATTTTATTTTAAAATTATTAATAATGAACAACTCTTAGCACTAAGCAACAGTTATAATATAATGTGAACAAAATTGTGCTACAAATTTTAATTGACATATTTAGTTTTGGAAAAGAGAAAGTCCTAAACCGAATGTTTTAAAGAGCAAGTGTTTCGCGGTGGTCTAAGTAGTAGCGCTTTAGACTGCTGAACGGTGGGAAGAACCCGAGTCACGAGTTCAAACCACGTTACTCGCAAGGCCCACGGGGCATTGTGCTAGCCACACAATCCCCTGCTCGTTAATGATGGCTTAATAACCTGTGAACGCTACTTCACTTGCCCTAGAGTCCGTCATGGACTGAAAAAGGGTTATTTATTTATGAAGATAAAGAACGTTTGATGTCTGAGCTTGTAAAGTTTAACGGTATCATGTTTGATATTTGAAATAAATGAGAAGAATGTATTGATATTTGTTATGTGTTACTATTAATCTCTTTGAACTAGGTTTTAAGGCTATCCTCGTGTGAAACCTTTGATGTTATATGGATCTTCAACTAACAGAACGTAAGACATTTACAGATTTTTTATTCATTTTATTAGTTTTGCTGTGTATTCTGAAAGCAATTTTCTGGCCAAAGAGGGACGACTTTTGATAGCGGACCATTAAACGTTAACTGGAATCATATCAAATACAATGTTATCATTTCTTTACTTTAACGTGCAAGGAAATATTCTCTCAAAAGAAAAGGTTACGTTTATCTGTGGGTCTAATAACAGCGTACTCAACGCGTGTGATGAAAGTCAAAGAGATTTGGTCAACATTTGATATGGAAGTTTAACAAGTTGGCTACTGAAAAGTTTTCAAAGAAACTTTATCGGGTGCTTCTGTACATTTGTCTAGCTCTAAGGCCACGAGAATTCTGTGAAAATGAAATTTTATAAAATGGAAAATAATGCTAAGCATTAAAATCGTTTTATTTTTAAATATTCGGATATTTTATAAAGTCTGTAAACAATGAAAAATTTAGAAATATAAAAAATTTATAAAAGTATTTAAATGTTCTTTAAGTTTTGTTTGCTGACTCTTTGAGCTAACCCTTGTTATCTAACAATAATTATTTCTACCAAATCTGCTTCTGTGGACTCGTGAATTATCTGGATCCTTGGCACAGTCAAATATGAGAAGATGAATTTGTTTAGCTGACGTCTGGTCGATTTCAAGCGACTAAATTTATATTTCTTTGAATATCTTTCCAAAGAACTGTTACTACACATTTAAGAGCGGAAAAATCCCATTTTAGTAGCCAATAAAATTAATAATAGAATCTTTAATAAGGCCACGTCTAAATTAAAACAGATAAATATAATTATGAAATATTATACAATTCTTTGTTAAGAAATTATATAGGGGAAAAAATGTGTCAATCACAAGTTACTTTTTCGACTTTGTGATATTTTCGCCGATGTTATTGTTAAATTCACCATTTGTTTTTCCTATTTTTTTTTGTATATTTTTTTATAATTACAAAAGATTCAGCAATTTCCAGATGGATTCGTTTAAATAGTGAATTAATTTGAAGTGTTTGGTAAATGAGGTAAATGTAAGGATAAGATTAAATGTAAGGCAAGATTAAAAAACGTTCAGAAGAGAGAGAATGTTCTTAGATATAAAGCAAAACTATAAGGAATACGTCAGCGGTTAAAGAGGGTAAAGTAAGCCAGGCTTCTATAACGTGAGTTTATTTAAATTACAAAATAATTAATTCTCTCTACTTTCAAATTTTAAAAAGAAAAATCCCTTATATTAACTTCACCACTTGTCTTTGGGGGGGGGGGGGGAGAGAGAAACAAAAGTAAAAAATGACCCACTTCCCATGATACTATCGAGCTGAAATTTTGCACATAACGATGTATTGTATCAAAATATCAGATCGAACGAAACTACTGTAATAAAATTAATGAACTTTTAGTTTATGTCTATAAAACTCAATGTCGACGTCTGCTATTGTTCAACTCCACGGGTTGCATGACCTCACTCCAGTCATCGGTGACCACATCCCCCACCTAGTTTTACAGCTAGGGGAGTTCAGCCAAGTTCAGTCTGTAAATGTTTGTCACGATATGCAAATTATTTTACATACTTTTCGTTCTGCCTCATATAGTCAAAAACTTTGTTTTTATAGTTTGTTTTCCATTGTATGATTGTTTTTGGGCTGGTTATTTAATAGATTAGATAACAAAATGTTCTCGTCCCAAAAAAAAATTAACAAACCTGCTTACTTGAATCATTGAATACTTGGTACAGTTAGGCAAAACTTAGTATGAAAAAAAACGAATGTTTCTTAATTAAAAATAATAATTTAAGTTAATATTCTTAGAAGCTTATATTTCACAGCGAAGTTTATACTGGCAATAGTAATAGATACCAAATTAAAGAATCAAAATGGTCTTGATAGAGGCGAAAGTGGCAAGTTTTTACCTCAGCATATTATACTTTGACTAGTTCCCTGTAGCTACTAAATAAAATTTAAAAAGAAAAAAGTGGTTAAAAAGACAAAGAAGATTTTAGTTAAAACAATTAATTTATGTTTCTAATTATATTTTTATAGTAACCTTTCGTCTCAGGGATCAAACTTTAAGATAATCTGGAAATAATAATAAAGTGAAAAGATTTTTTTTTCTTTGTTGTACAAAAAGTATTATTTATTTTCTCGTGCAAAACATTGCATATTGATCTCAATTTAAGCAATACGATATGATTTGAAATAATACTACTTTTATCTATTATACATTTCAATATAATATAATATTAAAAATTTAACATATATATATATACATTAGAGACCGTATTTAAGAGACCATCCATAGATAACGT
>MUZC01000118.1:355096-375777 GCA_002072015.1 Radix auricularia | reverse complement strand
ACACGCATTTAACTGAGATTTGCTTCAAGTTTCAACAAGATATTTCACTCCTAGTTAACAAAAGAAAACGTGTTAAAAATAAGAGTCTAGACTAATGCCAACCCCTTATATAAGGAAAGTTTAATGTAAGGGTGCACCAAAAAAAATGAGAAGGAGATACTAGATAAGGAGCTGTAGATAACATAAATATAACTGTTAAAAACTAGTGATAAAGAAGTGGATATTTCTTATGTGTTATCGTTAGAGATATCTCACATAACCTTTATGCTGGTTTTTCCTGCCCAAATAAAAGGATCTATTTAATATATAATTACAAAACACACAATGAGCAAAATAGAAAGAAACGTTCCTTTCTAGGGTTAGCAAAGCAGAAACTATTTGGAAATTTATAGCTGTGTGGGTTAACCTTAGAATTGTGTGAAGACTTTCTATTTACTAGGGCAAAGAATTGTTAAGAGAATTTTGTCGAGTCAAGCTCATTTGTCTGCTGCTAGTGCATGAAATAAAAGTACGCCAGACCTTGTTTACGTTTAGACTCTAGTCAAACAGTGACAGCCTTGAACTCTGACACGCCTTTCATGGTCGACACTCATGTGGTACAAAGGCCTTATGATAGACATTAAATATACATTAATATATATATATATATATATATATANATTAGCTCTTGAAGCTTAATTTCAATTTAATCGTTAACTTTGAAAAATTAACGATTAACTAATCGTTAATTTCGATTGAGGCCAAAAATTAACATTTATGATGTCATAAGAAATAATTATTAGACGTTCTTGTTGAAAATCAAAATAACACTGGAATGTCTATTTTATTTTTCATTTTTTACCAAACTACTCAATAAGATAGCCTAAGTGTGTTGACATATCGTACAAGTGATGAGTGGGTGTAATTGACAATATAACCAGCCAGCTGAACAATCATCCAAATGGAACTGAGGTAACTGGTACGTACAAAACGGTCTTGACAAGGAATGACTTTATCAGATTTAGGTGTTCATTAAGTTTCCACCATTGTAGAAGATTAATGGTTTCAGGAACATTCATATGTTTTTTGTAACGCAATAATTCATCGAATGAGCTGTCTTCATTTTCTGTCTCTGAGTCAGACTCCATTATTTCCATTAGCGTAATACGCTTTTCATATGGTTTGATAAGTAGGCGAGGTGTTAGAATCATGGTTGGCAAACTTTATCAACATTCCCGTAAGTTAATAGTTTAAAACCAAATTTTCGTAACACATATATCGGCAAGAAATTTATTATTTATCGGTTTCTATTTTTTAATATATTTTAATTTTTTTTTTTTTTTTTGACTTTTAATAATTTGTAAGTTATTGGTCGATTAATGGTTAAATCTTTTGACGATTAATCGAGTAATAGCTCGTTAATTTCCAAAGCCCTACTATATATATATACAGGGCCGTCCATAAATAACGTCACGTACCTAGGGGGTTTGGAAGGTCAAACAAATTGTGACAATGTGTTACGAAAAAGGGGGGGGTGGCGTATTTAAGAAATGTGACATTACAATTAAATAAAGTTCAATTTATATATTTGATATCTTATAATTTATTTTTCACGTTTTCACTGGCTTCACGCGTGTTGTGAGTGCTGCCTCGCACTAATTAAAGTAGATCATGAAAATACCCCCCAAAAAAAGGATTTGAAACATGTTTATTTTGAATTATAAAATGAAGTTTTTATTCAGGGGCTGGTTGTTCAAATCTTTGTGAAATCATATTGGAGAGGGGTCCAGTTTTGTATGATGATATGTGTCGAAGAGCGAGAAAAAATCTGCCAAAATAGTATGACGTCATATATTGACAGCCCGATGTACACAAATACACACTAACATTTATTTATACTTTATTTTTATATACACATATTTTATAAGTTCACATGTATTTATTTATTTCAGTTGAAACTGTAAACAGTAGCGTTTCTTTCTGTTTTAGAATGGCCGCCTGCAATCTTAGAGCATTAACATTTCTCAGCAACGCGTCCTTCAGTATTAGGTCAAGCTTGATAAATGGAAACGAAACTAGAAGATATGGACAAACGTCGCTGTATTAAGTATCCAACTCGTTCTGCCGGGGCTAAGTTTTGGTCACAAATCGGACAAGCCAGACAATTTTACATCTCAGCGTATTTTATAGAAGAGTTTTGGTAATAAAATCTTTTAGCAACATTTTAAACCTGAAAATTTCAAAAAAGATACTAATATTCTGAGATTACAGAAGCAGCAAACTTAACCATCCACGTGAATTAACTCCTACGAGCTACTGTCATATATTGCAATATGTTCCAATGCGTTGGGAGAAATGACAAGTTTTGATATAGGAAATGTAGAGATCACCATAATCCGAATAGATAGCAAAATTTGGCCTCGGATTTGGAGAATACTCGGGTTTAGGTTAAAAAACTTAAATATTTGAAATAAGAGTGAAAACATTATGAAAAAAGTGTTTTCTGAGGTATGAATAAGATACATTTGCAATAACATTGTTTCAAGTGCAACAGAAATGCTTGCCGATGACTTCTCCTATTTAATAACTGTATTTGTACTTCTAAACCGAATTAAAAGAAGTTAAGTAGGGCTGTTTGTTAAACACAAAAACAAGAGATGCAATATACTTTTGACAGCACCTTAACACTGCATAAGGTTTGTCCTTTCAAGTTATCGTCATCCACATCTTTTTTACTTTGTGACGATGTTTAAGGAGGGAAGGGGGGAGTTTAAGAATTTTGACTTCACGTCAAAACACGCTACATTAAATCCCAGTTCCTCTTTTAAATATTCGATAGGGTACTATTTATTTTATTTATTTTATGACGTTTTACATGAATTCATGCGTAATACGATATAAGATTGAAGCCTTACACTAAATACTTACTAAAACAACAATAAAGTGATTAGAGCTAATAGAAAATACTGCTTTAAAAGGTTGGGGGGGGGGAGGGGTTGCACTACTTTGTGACGTCTTGTTGGAAGTGTGGTTGTCTAAGTTTTTGTGACGAAGTTGGACGAAGGGATAGGGGAGGGTAAAATCCGGCCAAAATCGCGTTACGTCATTTAAGGACGGCCCCTTATCCAAATCACGAAAACGACAAAAGATATGAAAGCGGAAATAATATGCACGAAGTCCATTTAGTTCTTGTTTCATTGACACTTCTAAAAAAATTCAACATGAAGTAGACAAAAATGTTTTTACTACGTGACTGACCCCAAGTCAGTGGATGAGTGGGTGCCAAATTTTACACTGAAAGCGATGATGATTAATTGAGCTTTGAGAATATTGTCAATTGTAATTTAGAGCACAGATCTTGACTGTGTCAGCGTGTAGTGTAGTTTGTTTTGTTTGTTTTGTTTGTTTTGTTTTTTTCTTCTTTAAAGTTTTTAATTACTAAGATTGTTGCTTCCCCAAGTAAAATGTGTCAGTTTTTGGTCAAGGTCGAAATTAAGTGGAGTGGGGTTTGGGGGGGGGGGGAGCGAGCGATAACATGAGCAATAAATGCTGTTTTTTTTTAAAATGAATGTGCGTTTTTGTTTAAAGAGCATTGTGGTATCAATAAAATTTGTTGTAGCAATTTGATGAATGAGAAAGTGTATTTGACAACAACAACAAAAACAACAAACAAACAAACAAAAAGTCAATTCCGAATGATGTAAAAGTCATAAATGAAATAAAATATATGTATTTTTTACAAGTAAAGATGTTCAAATATCCATATCAAACTTTAACCTCGACCATAATATCTAGTTATTGTTGTAGGGACAGTGTTGAAAATGTACACTAATTAGAAATTTAAATAAAACGTGATATGGCACGGACAGAAAGAGGAGACAGAATCAAACTAAAAATGTTTGGCTTAAAATCTCTTCGGCAATCAAAGGACAAGGGAAAGAATACGGTAAATTTAAAAGCAACCTTGATGTTTCACGCTATTTTTCGGAAGATGATTAAATTTACTTTCTTGTCTCTACTGTAAAAAAAAAAATTAATTCTAATATTTAAAAAGAAAATATTAAAAATGTAATTCAATGTTTTCGTACTATGTACATAACAATAAAAACAGTGTGTGCATTTAAAAGCAACCCAATTATACTTTTTTTGTTGTAAGTTTACACATAGCGATTCATATCTTCTTCACAGATATTCAATTTTTAGTTGAAGTCGATTGATGTTTGCCGTGGTTACTTGTTTAGTTACCTGGTCCTGGTCGGTCTCCGGGCTGGGAAAGGGCACCCCAACCTGAGAACATAAACAGTGGCTGATAATGTTGTGTAATAAATTCGTTGGTTGTCAGGTGGAGTTCAAGGTTTGCTGTGCACACGACAAGGGGTGGGTTGGGCGGGTCACTATAAATAACGATCAGTTTTTATTTTTATTTTGTGTTTCTCCATGCACTTGGAAGAGTCGAGGACTTGGAAACCAAAGCGAGGTTCCCCAGCCACTGCGCGACACTACGATTTTGCCAAGTACGCGCATGTAGTCAGCTCATTAGTCAGTCTGAGCGGACGTTTATCTGGACTTTGTTTTGGTGGTGGTAGAGGATCCCCATCAAGAAGCAGACATGCCCAGCATTGGCGCATCTTTTTTCTTGGTTGCCGCGGCAGCTGTTCTGGTCAAAGTGTTTATTCTAGACAGGAATATCGGCACACCTCCTCCAGAGTTGGCTGTCCGTTTAAATGAAAGTTATGATTACATCGTGGGTAAGCCGATTACGATTACACTTCATATTAGCTAATTTAATGCTTTGAAAAGGGAACATGGATGAGTGTGTATTTATCTGCATGACTTAAAAAAATAGTATTATTCATTTACTTAAGTTTAAAATGGGTGTAAGTAGGAAATTAGTATACCTTATTTATATGATTTGTATATGTATAAAAACACGTTGTGTTTTTGGCTTTCATTGATTAGTTGACATGCGAGGCAGATAAGACTTTAGGTAGCTAAGATGTTAGATTGATAAAACTTTAGGTAGCTAAGATGTTAAGTTGATAAAACTTTAGGTAGCTAAGATGTTAACTTCATAAAACTTTAGGTAGCTAAGGTGTTAAGTTGATAAAACTTTAGGTAGCTAAGATGTTATATTGATAAAACTTTAGGTAGCTAAGATGTTAAGTTGATAAAACTTTAGGTAGCTAAGATGTTAAGTTGATAAAACTTTAGGTAGCTAAGATGTTAAGTTGATAAAACTTTAGGTAGCCAAGAAGTTAAGTTGATAAAACTTTAGGTAGCTAAGATGTTAAGTTGATAAAACTTTAGGTAGCTAACATGTTAAGTTGATAAAACTTTAGGTAGCTAAGATGTTAAGTTGATAAAACTTTAGGTAGCTTAGATGATAGATTGATAAAACTTTAGGTAGCTAAGATGTTAAGTTGATAAAACTTTAGGTAGCTAAGATGTTAAGTTGATAAAACTTTAGGTAGCTAAGATGTTAAGTTGATAAAACTTTAGGTAGCTAAGATGTTAAGTTGATAAAACTTTAGGTAGCTAAGATGTTAAGTTGATAAAACTTTAGGTAGCTAAGATGTTAAGTTGATAAAACTTTAGGTAGCTAAGATGTTAAGTTGATAAAACTTTAGGTAGCTAAGATGTTAGATTGATAAAACTTTAGGTAGCTAAGATGTTAAGTTGATAAAACTTTAGGTAGCTAAGATGTTAAGTTCATAAAACTTTAGGTAGTTAAGATGTAAAGTTGATAAAACTTTAGATAGCTAAGATGTTAAGTTGATAAAACTTTAGGTAGCTAAGATGTTAAGTTGATAAAACTTTAGGTAGCTAAGATGTTAAGTTGATAAACTTTAGGTAGCTAAGATGTTAAGTTGATAAAACTTTAGGTAGCTTAGATGATAGATTGATAAAACTTTAGGTAGCTAAGATGTTAAGTTGATAAAACTTTAGGTAGCTAAGATGTTAAGTTGATAAAACTTAAGGGAGCTAAGATGTTAAGTTGATACAACTTTAGGTAGCTAAGATTTTTTTAGTTGATAAAACTTTAGGTAGCTAAAATGTTGGGTTGATAAGACTTTAGGTAACTAAGATGTTATGTTGATACAACTTTAGGTAGCTAAGATGTTAAGTTGATAAAACTTTAGATAGCTAAGATGTTAGATTGATAAAACTTTAGGTAGCTAAGATGTTAAGCTGTAAAACTTTAAGTAGCTAAGATGTTAAGTTGATACAACTTTAGGTAGCTAAGATGTTTTTAGTTGATAAAACTTTAGGCAGCTAAGATGTTAGGTTGATAAAACTTTAGGTAGCTAATACGTAATTAATCTTATATCATGGTTGGTGGATAATGTGCTCAGATATTAGGTTGTTAAATAGTTGAACGTCAATCATTAATTGTTTGTTGACACTCACACATTTAAATCTCATCCTTATAAAAAAATTTAAATACATGCTTTAAACGACTTTTAAAATTTTTTAATTATGGCCAACAAATGTCCACATGTTTTGGATCATTTCCTTTCAAATTGACTCATTATTTTCCAAAATGTTACTAACCATTTATGTTCTAAAAACACTCATGATTGCTAGTGAGCTGTGCCTTGTCTCTTTATATTACCTAAATGTAAGGCAAGATATTATAGTCTCACTAGTGCATTTTGTTTATCATTTTGAAATTGTTTCACTCAAAGTTTAAAAATTGTCTACTCCCAAACGCCACGCCACTCCTAAACGTCACGCCCCTCCAAAACGTCACGCCCCTCCTGTCACGCCCCTCCTAAGCGTCACGCCCCTCCGAATTGTCACGCCCCTCCTAATGGTCACGCTCATCCTAACTGTCACGCCCCTCATAATTGTCACGGCCCTCCTAATTGTCACGCCGCTACTAAACGCCACGCCCCTCCTAATTGACACGCCCCTCCTAACTGTCACGCCCCTCCTAACTTCACACCCCCCTAAGCGTCACACCACTCCTTAACACCCCGCCCACAGCTTAAATCCAATTATGAATCTAGATTTTTAAAACATGTTTTTAAATGTATGCAAACATGTCAAATGTGTCTGAAAAAGAGATGGTTAATGAATGGGGAATCAGTGACCATGACAAGACGCCCAAGAGAACACGTCTTGTTAAGTTGTATTGTAGCGCATAGGCGTCACTTGGGTTGGTGTCGCCCGGGGCGGTAGCTCATGGTGTCACCCGGGGCGGAGGCTCCTGGTGTCACCCCGTTATGATTTAACCCATACAACTCCTCCGATTTTTCCAGTGCCAAATAACGGGAATATATAGAATTTTACTGTCTGGTGTCACCCCCCTGATGGTGTCACCCGGGGCGGCCCGCCCCCACCGCACCCCCTAGCGACGCCACTGTTGTAGCGTATTTTCATGCTTACTTCTACCATTTTTCAATAACTTTCTTTTTTTCTTCTAACCAGCCTTTTTGCAGTCCCACCCTAATGATATCCAAATTATTTAAGACAACATTCTTAAAACATTTGTTTTGTGTTCATGCCAGCGATCTGTTGTAGAAAAATTGCTGACCTATTCTGCACACGGAGTTGGGTACACGTGTTGAACAAGGCGTGAGAACCTTTGATATCGTGTACCAGCTGGTGATGACAAACCTGGAGTGTTTAAAAAGAACAGAGCGACCTTGACTAGGTTACCTCGTTATAGTGTCACAAAACCAGACATTGTCCCGTCACGTGGCAAGTGTTCATTTCTTGCCAAGTTCCCAGCAGATTAGATTAGTCTACAACAACAAAAACTTGATATCTGCCTGAGGAAATTAAACCAAACAAAACCGGTCGTCATTGTTAACAAATATGGATGTCTTCCAGTGAAACTTTATTTTAATTCAAATAAAATAATTTCTTCACCCATTAGGACTGATCCATAAAGTAATTTCATCGAGCAATTGTTTACACTTGTTTGGCTTTTTATTTTTTTATTTTTTTTTTAATTTTTTTTTTTACGTCCCATAACCTCTTTTTATCGACGCCGTAGAGTGTAGAGGATTCTAATGTTACCATTAGAATATTCTCGGGCTTAATAGACACTGGCGGCGCCCATCCCTCTCCAGGTCAGCGGAGGACTTTCTAAGCGTTAGTCATTGCACAACATTTGTATAGTGGCTTTTCGTGGGCTTGAACACACGCCCCTCAGCTTGTGAGACGAGCGCACTATTGACTTCGCTACCCAGCTTAGATATAGATTAATTATTGGGGGTTTTAGTGTAATTTGAAAAAGAGGGATTTTACATGCATTACATTGACCCGAGCCTTGTATCAGTGGCGTCACTAGTGGGGGGGGCTGGGGTGACATCATCTCAAGGGCTGACACCAACGTGTCAAAGCCTGAATTTTCCCGTTAATTGTCTTTGACAGACGCGTAGGAGGTCGATGGCGTTGGTTATGAAAGTGTGACACCATGAGCTACCGAAATGGGTGATACCAACCCTAGTGACCCAACCCTAGTGACACCAACCCTAGTGACACCAACCTTAGTGACACCAACCCTAGAGACACCAACCCTAGTGACACCAACCCTAGTGACACCAACCCTAGAGACACCAACCCTAGTGACACCAGCCCTAGTGACACCAACCCTAGTGAGACCAACCCTAGAGACACCAACCCTAGTGAGACCAACCCTAGTGACACCAACCCTAGAGACACCAACCCTAGTGACACCAACCCTAGTGACACCAACCCTAGAGACACCAACCCTAGCAACCCTAGTGACACCAACCCTAGTGACACCAACCCTAGAGACACCAACCCTAGTGACACCAACCCTAGTGACACCAACCCTGGTGGCCACTCTATTCACATAGCTTAAAGTAGCACAACTTGACTTTGTTGGGATCAATTATGGCGGCTAATAAAACAACAGCTCATGCGTCGGTCATAGAAGAGAGGAGAAAATAAAACAGGTGGAGGCAGAGCATGAAATAACCCTGACGCTATAGCGCCAGTTACAGAACCGCCCCCCCCCCCCCCACCCACAACAAAACAATTCCGAATTCCCCGAAATAAATAAAAAAAAAAAAAAAAAGAANAAAACCCCCCCCCCCCCCCCCCCAAATTGATAAATATCTTATCTGGAAGTCCAGAAATTGAATAAAGGAAAAAAATAAAGGTAAAATAAACGCTACATAGCAGGTAGTGTCCTTAGAAAATAGATTCTTACTTTGTTGGTTTTTAATTTCTTCGTGTTTTTTTTCGTTTTTTTTCTTTTGTTGTTTTTTTAAAGTGACAAAATCTCGTCCTACAATAAACCACTGAAAGCGAGATTTTATTGTATCATAAACCACTGATAGCGAGTCTTTATTGTATCATAAGCCACAAGTATATTAAAAAAGCCACCTACATAAAAAAGCCACAAGTCTATTGAAACCAACAAGTTCATCTAAGGTCACATGTCTCTCCAAAGACATGAGTCTCTCCAAAGACATGAGTCTCTCCAAAGACATGAGTCTCTCCAAAGACATGAGTCTCTCCAAAGACATGAGTCTCTCCTAAGACATGAGTCTCTCCTAAGACATGAGTCTCTCCAAAGACATGAGTCTCTCCAAAGACATGAGTCTCTCCAAAGACATGAGTCTCTCCAAAGACATGAGTCTCTCAAAGACATGAGTCTCTCCAAAGACATGAGTCTCTCCAAAGACATGAGTCTCTCCAAAGACATGAGTCTCTCCAAAGACATGAGTCCCTTCTTAGACATGAGTCTTTCTAAAGCAACTATAGATGAGATGTAACCATGCCGTCAGATACAATGATAATGACAATCCATGAGTCCATCACATGCTTTCCTTTTCAAACTGATTACCATAAAATATGTGGGTTTACCGTATCCATAATTTAACATTGTGTCCACGCGAACATCCAGGATTAGCTTCACAATAATGACGACACTTGCATTGTGTTCAATGATCCCGTGTAATGTCAATGTGCCCTGCACCGTGCGGCTTAACTAGTTCACGCCAACAGATGGCCTATGACAGAAAAGCTCGCAACAAAAGTTCTCTTGTCAGTCAATAATGCCTTCAATAATCACCACCCTCCCCCCAACCCGACCAATATCCCGCATCCCGTCAATACAGCTATTTCTACAATTATAATATAATTCAAGATATGATTCCCTTCTAGGGTCCAGGTCAAACGGTTTCCTTTATAAAAAATGGGCCACTTTGTTGTCCAAATCGTCCATTCAAGATGTACTATTAATTTTATTATACTTATTTTTTTACAAATAAATAGTCATGAGGGGAATATACAACCTTCACGTCATGAGCGTTGCTCGTTATGAGAAGTTTAACTGTACAGCCATTACGTTATGATAGGTGCTCGTTGTGAGAAGTTTAACTGTACATCCTTCACTTTATGATAGGTGCTCGTTGTGAGAAGTTTACCTGTACATCCTTCACTTTATGATAGGTGCTCGTTATGAGAAGTTTAACTGTACATCCTTCACTTTATGATAGGTGCTCGTTATGAGAAGTTAAACTGTACATCCTTCAAGCAGTGTATATCAATTGCTTAGAATCGTGTGAACACGGTTGAAAATGTTGATTTTATTTACATTATGAAGGCATAATAATCAATGATAATATTATTGTGTTTTAAACGACAGAATCTACTCGAAAGCAACGCCGTCAACTAAGGTTCCGATTTTGTTCACGAAGTTTGGGTCAGGTGTTATTATTTATTGACTGAAACAATGTTATCAATAGTTATTCACATAAATGAAGAAGTGAAATTTTCAAGATTATGGTATGCATGGACAGACAAATAAAACTGAGATAATTATAGAATTCTATGTAATGAAATGCATAACATGGGCCTAAAACGTTTAGCAGATATGAAAGATGCACTCCCACCACCAATGTCTGGGAGCCATTGTTTAGTCTCTTCCTCATGTTTCAGTTGGCGCAGGGTCTGCTGGATGTGTTGTGGCCAGTCGTTTGTCCGAAGATCCTGACGTGTCCGTGTTGCTGCTGGAGGCCGGTGAGAACGACTGGGAGGTGGACAACATCTACGTCCCTGGCCTGGCCACAGCCAACTGGAGGAGTATAACTGACTGGGAGTATTACTCCGAGCCACAGAATGGCTCACTGGCAGGGTTTAAAGATGGGGTAAGTGATGTGAGGGACATGAGCCACACAATGGCTCACTGGATGGGTTTAAAGGTGGGGTAAGTGATGTGAGGGACATGAGCCACAGAATGGCTCACTGGGAGGGTTTAAAGATGGGGTAAGTGATGTGAGGGACATGAGCCACACAATGGCTCACTGGGAGGGTTTAAAGATGGGGTAAGTGATATGAGTGACATGAGCCACAGAAACAGTGAAACATGATAGCGTTTGAAATACCTGCATGTATCTGATTCTTTGAGACCAAAATTAAAGTTTTAATCAGCTTCAATTCATTCTGAACTAAAAGATGGGTCTAAAATATTTTAGCCCCAGGATCAGGAATATCAAAAAAGTCTGGATGAAGTGAATGAAAGCAAAGAAATTAATGCAGAGGGTTAACAAAACAGTTTAAATTAAGAGGCAGATTATAATGAATTTTCACACAAAATTGTTTGCAGGCTAAGGAAAGAATTCAAGAAATAATCTTTACAAACTCTAGTCATGGAACCCCCATGTCAATGAAGTTATTAAAATATCAAACAAAACCATAGGTTTTATAAAAACAAACTTTTACAAATGTAATAAAGATATAAAACTAAAATGCTACCTCATCCTGGTGAGACCTATACTAGAATATGCATCTTCTGTATGGGACCCATCCACCAAAGAAAATATTGATAAAATAGAACAAATTCAAAAAAGAGCTGCCAGATTTATTACCGGAGAATATTCAAAACTCAGAAGGGTAACACCATTAGTTAAATCATTAAACCTTAAAACACTAGAGGATAGAAGAACCAAGAGTACATTAGTAATTATATATAAAGCAATTAACTATAATTTAGAAATACAACACAAAGATAACTTAATACAACCCTCAGATAGACATAAGGATAAAAACACATTTCTTTTCTCGTATGCAAGAACAAACACATACAAGTTTTCTTTCTTCCCGTCCGGTATTCGGGCTTGGAATGGGTTGCCTGAAGAAACCAGGAAAGCCAACACTTAATCATTATTTAAAACTCTAATAAGAATACATGACTAAACACAAACCATAGATATACGTAGGACGCAATAATCTTCTGTACATAAGGAGCGTCTGTCAGATATAAGATAAGATAAGATAGTCTCTTTAAACATTTACAATATTTCTCAGAGTTTAAGTCATCGTCAGCATCAAGGGAACAAATAACAGATATTTTACACTAAATTGTCTCATCCCATGCAGCGCTCTTTCTGGCCCAGGGGCAGAGCCCTAGGTGGGTCTAGTAGTATTAACGCCATGCAGTATGTCCGGGCATCAAGACATGACTACGACAGATGGGCTGAGTATACTGGGGTCAAGGAATGGTCCTACCCATACATTTTGCCCTACTTCAAGAGAACAGAAGATATTCAAATATCCGAACTTCAAGATTCAGGTAGTACTTTAATTTTAATTGAGTGAAATTTTGCATATTTACTTTGTATGGCGTCTTTGGGTGCATTTTGTCGTGTGTCAGAACGACCTGATGTATTGACATAACTGTTTCAGTGACATAAGAGAAAATACATTTTTAAATTATTTTTATTCCATTAAAAAGTCACGGAGATTTATTAAGATATTTTTTAAAAATATCTGTTGAAAGTTTGCCTATAAGTTGTGTTCTTGGGTAAACCATCAAAACATTTGGCAATTATTTTCAGAATATCATGGACATGGAGGTCCTTGGCCAATTAACCGAATCAACTCCCATCCGATATCTGGAAAGATTATTGAAGCTGCCCAGCTCATTGGTTATCCACACAACAAGGATTACAATGGAAAATCAATGGATGGTATTCTCACTTTATTTTTAATTATTAATATTTCAAATACAAAATATCCTGATTGCAATCTCATTGCTATAATAATAACAAGAATAAAAAGATCGCAAAATCTTTAAAATAATTTGGCTTTTCTTTAATGTCTATTGCCAAAGTCTGTAGAAGTCATATGAAACTTGTATATGCCAGGTATATCATGTGATTCCTTTATATGCCAGGTATATCACATTCCCAAGTGAACTCTAAAAATAACCAGCGCTACAGTACCAGTCGAGCTTTCATCCACCCCAACCTTGGGAGACCCAACCTACATGTGTCAGTCCATTCCCATGTACAAAAGGTAATCTGTTTTCTTTTGAAACACGGGTCTTTGTACATCAATGACAAGGGACACAATCAAATTGTTTTTGTGAGCTGAAATAATAAATGAAAAACCAAGGGCAAGAATTTCAGCTTATGGCAACATACGAAGGAATACCTTCCCAATATTTTATAAAGAAGCTAATTGTATGTTCCTCTTTATAGGTCTTTGCTGATAAACATGCTTCTATTAATATGTTTACGAATATCTCTTGACTTTCCTATGCAGTTTATATCTGCATGGTTTTAATGATGGTCTGTGTTAGATTTATGTTGTAGGGCCTTGAAGTTGAACTTAGAATTAGAAGGTAGCTAGTTAAAATATTAATAATTTGGTAATATTTAACTCTTTAACACGTAGGTCATGAAATATGAATATTTTCTTTATATTTAACTCTTTGACACGCAGGTCATCATCAATGACAAGAAGAGAGCTGAGGGAGTTGAAATAATTAAAGATGGCAGGAAGTACATAGTTGAATCCAGGCGAGAGATTATCCTTTCATCCGGTGCCATTGGCTCACCACATATTTTATTGTTGTCTGGTATTGGACCCAGAAAACACCTGGAGAGTTTGAAGGTAGAAATGATATTCAATAAGTATTATCATCGGTTCATCGGTATCCTTCCATCTCACGAGACGATGGTGCATCACCGTTTGGTTGGGTTGCATTTCCTCGAGTGGCTGTGCAGTCCTATCCTTGAGTGACAATCTTTACCACAGTTTTTACACACGTGTTCTGTGCTTCCAAATGTTTTGGCCTTTCTCCTAGCTCTTCAGTCATTCGCTCATCGACTACTATGTGGCCCTCTTTGAGAACTGTGTGCCACGTAGATTGACACGTAGATTGGTCTTCTGCCTTACACTCCCAGTTGCTTGTACGTATTCTTGCTGCTTTCAATTCCATTTGGCAGACATCTTAAATCGCAGGTGTGGCCGACCTGTCTTCCTTTTCCCCGAAGCCAGTTCGCCATATAATTTCCTTAGAACATTAATTAGCCCCTTTAGAAGTATGTCCCAAATAATTGAAGTTTTATATTTAATTTTATCATAGTATGATTGTGCATCAAAGCTCATCTTGAAATAAATCATTGTTATTTAGGTTTTTGTTGCAAAATTGTTTAATAATTGCTTAAAATTATTATTTATTTTTTAAAAACATTTTTTGCTTATTTTGTAACATGAGTGATGTGTTTGTCTACTAAGATTCCACTTATTTTGTAACATGAGTGATGTGTTTGTCTACTAAGATTCCACTTATTTTGTAACATGAGTGATGTGTTTGTCTACTAAGATCCCAGTAGTTGCTGACTTGCCTGTAGGTGAGAATCTCCAGGATCACCTGATGTTTGACATGGGCGTTAAGATTAAAGAACCACTGTCGGCTACCCTAGATGGTTTAAGTGGACTGTGGTCGTATTTGCAGTACAAGCTTTTTGGTTCAGGTTCGGTTATTTCAATAAATCTGTCAGCATTTCTTAGCTTGGAGAAATAAATGATAACTAATTTTTTCAAAATATTTTAATGGATGAATTGATTATAAATATTTATCAATGTACTAGCATTAAATTAGGGCTATTTATTTTTAAAAAATTAAAAACTAGGAGTCTGCAATCACCCTCTGTGTTTGAATGTCATAGAAATGATAAGGAACTTGATTCTGTTAACACTTTTTAGAAATGAGAATTGAGATGAATAATATTAATAAGACTTTAAAGTTTCAATCCTCACCACTTATTACCTTTAATGTTATGTGCTCAAATTTCTTTTCAAACCTAATACGTTTTTGCACCTCACATTGTTATATAATTATAAATGTTAGTTTTACTCTTATGATTTAACAAAAGCTAAAAAATAACAATTCATGTCACTTCAGATGTTGTACTTTCTTGCAGGTGCTCTTAATTCACCCTTTCAACTTGAAGTTCTGGCATTTAAAAGCACAACAAAAGAGTTCAAAGAAAAAGATTGGCCTGACCTGCAAATTCACTTTTTCATGGTTCTCCCCCCAATGGGTGCTGATGGCTATGGATACTCAGATGAGGTAAGGTTTGTTTTAAACTTTAAAAATCTTCTTAACGTTTGAAAATATTGAAAAATCCATCATGGAAAGAAACAAAATAAGAATAGAACTTCTAAAAATAAATAAAAATAAATAATAAAGACTCAATGACTTCAGCATATCATTATTAATACTTCCAATAGTATAAAGGGCTATATACATTATAAAATTTTTAAAAACTCTCTAAATTTACGACAATCTATCAATATTAAAATATTATCAGGAAAAAAAATGCTAAAATCTTTTACATCAGTCAATTCTGGTATACAAATTTTCTATTTCCCATTTGGTTTAGCTTTTCGACTAAAATAATATATTTTTGGTGGTTTTAAGGTCAAGGCTGAAATGTCCGAGAGAAATAATGCAAAGTATGGCTTTAAGTGCCTGCCATCGTTGTGTCGACCTGAAAGTAGAGGAAGATTGACATTAAAGTCTACTGATCCATTTGACCATCCTGTTATACAAGCTAACTATCTGGATCAACAAGAAGATATTGAGCTCCTTATTCGAGGTGATCATTGTTTTATGACATGATATGATTTCAGTAAATACCTTTTTAAATCAAAGTTATTAATGAAAACAAAATGGTGGTTATCAATGATGTAGATCTAAAATTAAATTTTATGAACTCTATGAAATATTTTTTAATTTTTAAATAAAAACATATATAATTTTAACACATACAATTTTTCATAACTTAGTGGTTGAATTTTTTTTTACACAAGCTGCATATGATTGCTTTCAGTTTATGCAACATTTACTTACTTTAAAGATACTTTTCATCTGGCAAAATTAAAAATCTTTTACATGAGGGGATTTCATTTGCAAATTTTAAAATATTTTTTATTAACTTGAGTACTTGAGATATTAACAATAAAATCATGTCATTTTTAATGACCAAACTATATACGCTTTACAGGAATCCAAGAATGTAAAAAGTTAGTTGATACTCAGCCTATGAAAGAGATTGGTGCTGAACTGACCGAGAGAGTGGCTCCACCCTCTTGTAAACAACACCGCTATGACTCACACGAGTACTGGACCTGCATGCTCAAGCTGAGGCCCCTGACAATATATCATCCTGTGGGTACATGTAAGATGGGGCCAGCAAATGATCCAACGGCTGTTGTAGATACAGACTTGAGGTGGTATTTGAGATGTTGCTTTATAGACATTCTCTTTATATACTTGATCTATATCAGCTTGATAAATTGAACTGTTTGATTAATTAGCTTCAACCAAGGATTTGAAAACAATTAAATTAACGTTAGCCTTCCTTGTGATACTAAGTATCGTGTGTAAGATTCAATTCTTTTGTTATCATATTTTAAAATATATAATAATAAGTAAATTTTTAATTTAAGTCCATGACATTAGGATTAAAAAAAATAATTCTTTGCCCCATGTGTCGTCTGACAGAGTTCGTGGAATCCAAGGACTTCGTGTGGTTGATGCCTCCGTCATGCCATGGCTTGTGTCTGCTAACACAAATGCACCAACAATCATGATTGGAGAAAAAGCATCAGATCTCATCAGGGGGAGACCAGCCCCAAAGCCCCTCTTGCACTTATAGATATACCCAAGTGAAATAAAGAAAGATATTTAGACAAGAGTTTATGTTATAAACTATGTAGTTGCTAGTTATTATCAAATTTAATACCAGAAATGAATCACAGAGAAATAGTTAAGGAGTTATGCATTTCATTTATGAATGGACATAAATGAACTCTAAATGATGTAAATGAACCACAGAGTACAAGTAATGTATTTATTTTATGAAGGATGATATAATTTTTTTAAAATTGCTTTTTAGTTTTGATTGTTTTCATAAATGATCCATTTCCATTAAATAATTACTGTAATTACACAAGCATAGAAATTATATAGATAAATAAGTAATGTAACTGCTGTATAAAAATTTTAAATATTTACTCTATTTATTCTTCTTAAATAGTTATATAATTTTATGTTCTTAAAAAAGCATTTCTTTATTAAAACAGCAAATATGTGAAGAAAGTGATCAGTTGTATTTTTAGACAAAGAGTAAAATAATTATCACCAATTTACATTCACATGCAGTATTTTGTTTACATTTTCATTTCACTGCATTTCCTCCTACCATCTATATCCCAAATTTTCTTAACCATTAGAATAAAAGTCTGGCAGCTAAAGGAAAAAATGGCAAACAAACTCTAAATAATATTATTATTCTGAATTTTTGTTTTGAAACATATATTTCTGAAACTTCTGCAAAGGTTTGTAAAAAAAAAAAAAACAACTAACATTTCTCTTTCAATTAAGCATTTAATAAATGAAAAGATTATGTATAGTTTTTTTTTAAAAATTTGGAAAGCAAAATTTGTTTTAAAAAAACAGCGACTAATAACTATAATTTTATTTGGATAAAAACACTTCTTTAATATTATTAATTAAAATATTTAAGAACTCTAATACATTACTATTTTAGTAAATTATTGACAATCTTTTCTCATAATGAAATTTGTAAACTTTGTTTGTGCTAAATTGATCTGAGAAAAATGCTTATTCTCTTTGTATCACTAAATAATAATTACAGGATGAAATTTCTTTAATTTTTTTGTCTTTAAGAGAGTGAGAAATTGTCATTTATTTATTTACATCTCTTTTGTATTAAAATTCTATTTTGTTTTGTTACATGTTGGTTTTTTTTTTATATTGCACTTGTTTAATTTTTGATTGATTGAATTATTTTAAGTCTTGTTTTAATTAATACAAATTTTTTCTATGTATTTCTTAAAAATAATATTTTTACAAACTTGCATAATTTTCATAGCACATAACGAATCATAAAACTAGTTATGAAATCCTCTCTTCCTCTCTGGTATTTAAAATTATTCATGAGATATCTGTGTCAATAAAACAAGATATTTTAAATATAAAGAATGCTAAAACTTCAATCATGCTCAAATATTTGTGTTAATTCAAAATCTAACTTACAAAAGAGATATAACCTTTTTAAAAATTTGAACATTAAAACAATTTTATTTAAAACATTAAAAAGAATGCCAAGAAAAAATAATGAAAGTAAATTTTAAGACTCAGATAAGTTTAGAGATAATTTTAAATGTAAATATTACCACAGTCTGAATAGTTGCTCAGTTAACTGTGTTGGTAATGGTTTATAGTGTGTTATTTTCCTGTCTATAAATTATGAATAGAGTAAGCAACAAAAAGATTATATCTGAAACGTTTTACATAAAGTTTTTTTAATTAATTAAAACATTAAAATATCAGTGTAAATAATTTTTGCTCCATTTGGTTAACCTATAAAATATAATTAACATTAATGCAAATGATAAGTATTTAAAGGAAAAGTTTTTATCTTAATGATTGTATTGACATTACAAGAATTTTTAATTTAGAAATGGAATCCCTTGAAATTTCTTTGACAGTATTTATTTTCATTTTTTTTAATGTAAAATAATAATTGTCAATTGTCATTAATAAATAGGGCAAGTCTTCAATTTTGAATAAAATCAAATAATTAATAACTGCAAATAATGTGATAAGTTTCTTTAACCTGTTTTATGAACTGTCTTCATGTTTTACTTAAGTCACATCGTAACTCTCCCTTGTAGTCTAGATGATTTACGTCAAGTACTTTCAAGAGTGTAAATGATTGTTTTTTCTATAGACTCATTATTTATACCTATAATCTATTTCTGCCCCAATGACTAACAAATTGATTACATATCGGTAGTGTGCTATGTTAACCATTCCCACATAAAGGAATACATCAGAACGTGATTTCTCTTTGTGGAATGTGTTGTCACGCCTCTATTATTTTTTAAAATAAAAAATTAGACCTGCAATGTTTAGTTGAAAACCTTGTCTTCCCCACTGTTTCCAATGTTCCTTCTTTGATGTATTTTTTTCTTCTTTTAAACTAAATAATAAAAAAACAAACACAAAAATTTAAATTCTTACTTTTGTTTTACATATCAGTATTTAAATTTGTGAGGTGGATGAGTTGAGAAGACATAAAAGGTTGATTTTTTAATATTTTTTTTTATAAAACCAACATTACTTTAATTTAAAGCCGTAATTCCATTTGCTTTAAGCCTAATCTAAAGAGGCAGTCACTCAAGCCCTTTCTTCACATAATATCTCGCAGCAAAGCGCTAATAATTTCATAAACCAAGATCACAGGAAAGATAACCTCCAATATTAGTTTACGAACACACTGGTCCTAGTCCTACATTCGTTGGCCGGCTATCAGCTTCAATTTATCCGCCTGGCTAAACCGAGTCAACTTACTTACTGTAAGACTCAAGAAAATATTGAATTTATTCACATGTATCTATTATCAGGAAATATGAGTTTCTAAAAAGCTGGCATCACTCGGAAAGCAGTTCCTAATTGACAGTGTAGCTCCAAGAATTACAGACGTATTACCTTACACTTTGGCAATGATTTCACTTAGTCCTCAAGGGGATCACTGACTGGTAATTCGGGAAAAATTGTACCAAGAAAAATTAATAAATTTACATTTTATAAGACCACTGTAATATCCAGTAATCAATTGCTAACGTTTTTTGCTGAGAAGATGACATGCAGCAAAATATGTCATGCAGTAAAAGATGTCATGCAGTAGAAGATGACATGCAGTAAAATGTGACATACAGTAGAAGATGTCATGCAGTAGAAGATGACATGCAGTAGAAGATGACATTCAGTATAAGATGACATACAGTAGAATGTGACATTCAGTAGAAGCTGATGACTTGAAATTCCTTAAATTACCAACACTGCAAGAACAAAATTATTTCAAAGTTAAGATATGATGATTTTAATGACACAACAAATATGACAGAAGAAATAAATCCGGCATCCTTCCGTCTCGCGAGACGATGGTGCATCACCGTCGGGTTGGGTTGCATTTTCTCGAGTGGCTGTGCAGTCCTATCCTTGAGTGACAGTCTTTGCCACAGTTTTTACACACGAGTTCTGTGCTTCCAACTGTTTTGGCCTTTCTCCTAGCTCTTCTGTCTGCAGCCTCCTCCATTCTTCGCTCCTCGGCTACTATGACGCCCTCTTTGACAACTGTGCGCCACGTAGATCGGTCTTCTGCCTTACACTCCCAGTCACTTGTATGTATTTTGGCTGCTTTCATGTCCCTTTGACAGACATCTTTAAATCGCAAGCGTGGGCGACATGTTTTCCTCTTTCCTGAAGCAAGTTCACCATATAGGAGGTCCTTCGGGATGCGGCCGGGGCTCATTCTTTTGACATGTCCTAGCCACCTCAGGCGTCTTTCACTAAGAATTGAGAACATGCTTTGGGTATTGGCACGCGTTAG
>MUZC01000118.1:328446-353729 GCA_002072015.1 Radix auricularia | reverse complement strand
TTTTGGACTTTAGGGGAGCAGCTTTTGACGTCAAGGGGCCCGTTGCCTTTTTGATGTTTTCGTACATGACTTTTGCATTGCCCATGTCTGCAGCTGATTGTATACTGGAACAGAGCTTAAGCCAGTAGGTATTGACACATTTACGTGCAACCTTTTGGGCAAGTGACTTAGCTGTTTTTAAGGCATGCAAATTGTCGGGTGTAGGCTTTTCCTTGTAAGCCATAAGAGCTTTCCTTTTTGCTTCAGTGACGGGTTTCATCTCGTCCCAATGTTCATCAAACCAGTCCGTGTTTTTGTGAGATTTTTTGCCAAAGGCTTGTATTGCGGATGTATAGATTGTGTCTCTCAGATGCGTCCATTTGGAGTCAATGGTGACGCATGGGGACATCTTTGAGAGACTTTCCTTCACCTTGTCTTTGAACAGCTGCGCTATCGCAGGGTCTTTCATGCAGGAGGTATTGATGCGTGGACTTCCCCTTTTCTTTGTGTGGTACGAGTTTTTCCTCATTATTCGTACTTTGCTGGCGACAAGGGAATGATCCGTGTCACAGTCGGCACTGTGATAGATGCGCGTGAGTAGGACGCTAGCTAGTTGTGCACGCCTGGTGATAATGTGGTCCAGCTGGTGCCATTGGTGGGATCGAGGGTGTCTCCAAGATACTTGATGTATATCCTTGCACTTGAAGAAAGTGTTGGTCACACACAAGCCTCGTGAGCAGCACAATTCCAGAAGCCTTTGTCCATTTTCATTTAACTTTCCTCTTCCAAATAGTCCAAGGCAGGTGGGCCAGGCTTCGTGGTCGCTCCCCACTCTAGCATTGAAATCTCCTAGGAGATAGATTGCCTCGTCTTTATGGATGCTGGCTATTGCCTGGTCTAACGCTCCATAGAACTGGTCCTTCTCTTCCGGAGTTGAATAGAGTGTTGGGGCATACACACTAAGGATGTTTGCTGGGCCCGCAGTTGTTCTGAGTCTTAAAGTGAGGATCCTCTCCGTGCCTGATGACGGGGGTTCAATGGATGGTAGAAGAGTGTTTTTAACAGCGAAACCCACACCATGCTGTCTAGGTTCAGTTTGAGGCGGTAGCTGTCCAGTGAGACATTGGTAGTCTCTCCCACCGTCGGAAGCAGCCCCTGGCGCCTAGCTCTACGTCAATTGAGCTTTGGCTTATAACCGGTAACTGCTGCTTCCCGTGTTTTGTCGACACCTTGCGGCGACGCTGGAGTGTCCTCTCCAGAGGTGATGCAAGCCTGGGCGGGTATTATGGAGAATTAGCTGCTGCCCATACAGCATATCCCCCTTCTCCACGTCAATGGTGTAACCAAGGGAACGACTTGCGTCGATGCAGCTTGGCTGCCATTGGCGTCGCAGGAGCTGCCGGTATGTACATAAGTCTTATGTATAGACCGCCTGTAGGTGCTCCAATTCCTGATTTTCTTTCAGCGGGGGATTTGTATTCGGAGTTACCTTCTCCTAGATGAACTACCAGCCAAGGTTTTAACGAGCATCATCTACCCGTAGGGGTGCCAGAACCGGGGTTTGAACCCGTGACCGATTTTTATTTTAGGATTTTTTTGGTGCCGCAGCGCACTAACACTTTGACCACCGCGCCCCTGACAGAAGAAATGTTGTGTATGAATCTCATTTTAATATTCTTTTTTCAGAATCTAAATAACTGACGAAACAAACGTTTAAAATTTGAACATCGTTTACACAAGCAAAACTGGAATAAATTTCAAGTTGGAACCCCCAATTATTGTTATTAGGGCAAGCTTACTGCAAAACTCTTTAAAAATGGGGTAAAATGACATTGTAAATGTAAGGGGAAAATTTTGCTATGATGAAGCAGATGCAGGGGATAAGAGTTTAATCAAAAGGAAAGTATTGGTAAAGATGAAGTACGGTATTAATCAAGAGACTAATGTGTAAGTATTAGAAGGTAGTAAAGTATCGTTTCATGGGTGTTATTATTTTACGGCATACATTTTTATTTCAAGAGATGCAGTGTATTTTCTTATTGCGGTCTTATTTGGTATCCTTAAAAAAAAAATGTCTAAACATTATACATAATTTTGATAGCGACAGTATGATACATTGTGTAACTAGAGTAGTCAGTTATTTTAATATTTTTGTTTCTGTCAATTTTCTGAAGTTGATTGAATCTGTTTTCAGTTTTCAGTGTTGATCTCACGAAACTTTATTTGAGCCGCTCGTAAAACTTTTTCAAGGGAGAATATCTAATAGTTTTATTGGAACATTTTTAACTGATTTATTTACCTTGACTATGAAAAATAGATTTTTACCTTTGTTAGTGGGGAATAGGGAGGGAGCAAAACTATAATAAAAAGAAAATACTTTTTAAAGACGTTGTTATGAAATAATATTTACAGCATCTCATATAGTGTGTATATAATGTACATAATCTACATATACGCAATCAATCGTAATGGTTATTTACCATCAGAGGCGTCACTAAAGTCGGTGTCACATAAGGAGGTAGCTCATGGTGTCACCCCCTCACGATTTTACACATAGAACTCCTCCGAATTTTCCAGTGCCAAATAACGGGAATATAATAAGAATTTTACAGTCAGGTGTCACCACCCTGATGGTGTCACCCGGGGGCGGCCCGCCCCCTCCGCACCTTCTAGCGACACCACTGTTTAGCATTCGTCATTACAATTTATTATTACAAGGACAATGACACAACCATTAAAGTTCATTGAATCGTTGAATATCTACAGATCTTAATGCTATATCAGACTTTAATTCATTATTTAGCTTTTGTATGGCAATGAATTCTAAGCGTGATTATTCCTTTTTGTATGGCAAGGAATTTTAAGCGTGATTTTTCCTGTTCCTTCCAGAGCCGATGAAAATTTGATAGCCTAATTCCTAACCGGAATAACAAAGGATTAAATCGTACATGTTTCCTGAGACATGTAGACATTAAGTAAAATGTGCAGCGAAGCAACTAACTCACTACATACCAAAAAGGGTTACGAAATGACAGGTAAAATATTTGATTAAAGATACATCTATCTTATTCAATTAATTACAATTAGAGACGTTCCTTTTATATCGAGGATTAATGCGTCTACAGCTTATCCGTGGTTTATGTCGAGTCTGTCTTGGATTTTGAGTTCTTGACTTCTAATTGTTGTAGAGTGTTGACTTTCCTCGTTTCCTCAGGCAACACATTCCACTTCCGAATCCTAAACGGAAAGAACGAGTATTTTTGTGAGTTTGCTCTTCCATACGGAATAGAAATTCCCTATGTCACTGTGAGGTTTGTATTAGATTATCTTTGTGTTGTATTTGCAAGTTAGAAATATTATTGTTACTACTTCCCTCTATGTTCTTTTAACCTCTGGTGTTTCAAGTGTTAATGATTGAACTAGTGATGTTATTTTCGTCAGTTTTGAAATACTTTCCAGAAATGAATCTGGCATCTCTTTTTTTTAGGAGTTTCTTCTAGTTTATCAATGTTTTCTTTTGTGGACTGGTCCCATATAGAAGATGATTATTCTGGTACAGGAGACACCAAAATGAGGTGGCTGTTCAATTGTATATTCTTATGACATTCTTAAAGTTTACTTTAATAAATCCTAGGGTTTCATTTGATTCTTTACTTCATTTTCATGATTATTTTATGATAAAATCTCATTTATTATAGTTTAGATGGTATTAAACAAAGTATTTATTATGTTATTGAATTTTCTTAAATATTTACAGCCATTGACTTACTTATTTATAGAAATTTAAAAAAAACAACTTACCAACATTATCCCTTATTTTAATTTTTTTAAGTTAACCAAGAGAAAAAAAAAACAATAAAAACTAAAACCAGATGTCAAAATGTTGATCAGATTGGAAAATAGGTCAGATATAAGTGCAAGCTTATAATCACATAATTAGACAATTCAAAATAATTTGCATACTTTCTAGAACCAAAACTAAATCGGCCATGCTTTTAACCTCCAGAGCATAGTGTGAGAGTGGCGTGGTTTTCTAATGACGTTAAAATATTGTGATTCTCACAGTATTCAATACATTGACACCAGTATTAACACATCACTTAAAATGTAGTGATTCTCATAATATTCAATACATCGACACCAATAATAACACATCACATAAAATATTGTGATTCTCATAATATTCAATACATTGACACTAGTATTAACACATCACATAAAATATAGTGATTCTCATAATATTCAATACATTGAGACTAGTATTAACACATTACATAAAATATAGTGATTCTCATAATATTCAATACATTGAGACCAGCATTAACACATCAATTAAAATAAGTAGTTTTTATTTGTTTTAAACAACAACTTTTGTTAATCAAAGTATTTCTACTGAATGTCTCCTTTTATGAAATGTCTCCTTTAGACCAGTGAGTATATGGAAACACGACAAACTCAGACAAAATATAGTGAATACATAAAAAATTACATCTTATTTTAAACTCCTAGGCCATTAACTCATCGTCTTATCGCTCAATAAGGTTAGTTACAGCTATTGAGATATTACAGATTCTTACAGTAGACCTGGCAACAGAATCGAGAACCACTACCTGAAGACTTGACCTAAATATTAACCTAAAAGCCAGGCCACTTATTAAGCTGGTTGAATATTGAGACGGAAAGCCATTCGATGATTAAAGATTAGAAATATGGCAGCCGAGAACGGATATTACACTCTCAATTTCATGGTTATTTTCGCGCTTTGTCTAAATTCAACATGTGAGTAAAACTATTCTCGTCCTTTATTCTTCTACAGTATTGCATCAAGTCTTATACAATCACCTGATTTAAATAGCTATACATCTTTTAGTAAACTTCTTCTGTTATGGAAAATACTTTCCCCCAATCCCCATACAAATGAGTCGATTTTTTTGTATCGAATTTTGAATAGAAGTCATTCATTTCTTGGTATCATACGATTCTCATATAAAAATGAATAACTTTTTCGTTAGTGGAGTCTTATCAAACTGATATAGAAGTAAACACCATGTTCATTTACGGGGTGTTTTTGTGAGTTTCTTGTAAGAAATGCAGCTTATTATATTCTTTAAATGAAAGATTGATGTACTGAAGAAGTTAAACAATATCCTCTGTCATTTGGTGCTGTAGGTTTCTATTGTAGACTTATATCCAGAAAATTCAACCATCAGAAATGATTGCAACTGCTGTCAATTCATGTTTACTAATTAACTATTCAGTTATTATGTTTAAATAACTACTATATTCCGTGACATTTGAGAAGCTTTTTACTTGTCAAGCATGTGTAGTTATCTTTACTTGAATTTATTGCTACAATTACTTGTTGATGTTTATTTGTGTCTTTTGTCTGCAGTTCTCTATATTTATATTTGTGCATTGTTAAGGGACTCTTTAATGTCACCGACTCAAAAAGCCAGTAGCAGCAACTGACACATTTATGTATTTCAGCGGCACAAATCCACCTTAACGCCCACCCACTCAACATTGACCCAACGGTCAACTCCTCACTGACCATCAACTGTACCTACCACCCAGACATCGCCTCATCCATCGCTGCCCTCACATCTCTCATCGTGTCCCGAACCAGAGATCCCACGCAGACCTTTCAAGAGCTTGTCTCTATCACAGTGAGCCCCAATAACCAGATCATCCACTTCGTTAACGACAGCTACGTGGTCACAGGAAACATCTCTCCAACATCTGAATCAGGTCTATTTCTATCGTGGACCAATCCTTCAGAGAGTCAGACGGGGAGCTACAGATGTACTGGTCAAGGTGTGGACAAAGTTGGACACCAAGTTGTCGCAACACAAGACCTGCAAATAACTGCGACTATGTCTATTCATGATCAGTTGAATTTGGAGCTTGACGACTTGGAGAAATCTTTAAACAATTTCGAGCAAAACTTGACAATATTTCAAAGCATGAGAAACCAAGAACTACAGGATTTGAGAGACAAGCTAAAAACTCTTGAGTCCATTGAGAAAGTCTACCATCACAAACTTGAAACAATGAAGAGGACAATCTTCAACAGAACGCTTTTATTCAACAACCACACATACCTCCTGTCAGAGGACGTGTACAGACATGACGACATCAACTCTGCCGTCTGCGAGTTGTTTGGGGGCTACCTGGTGGAGGTTGATGACGCTGAAGAGCAAGAGGCCCTAAAGACCTTCATGGAGAACGGGACGGACTACTTCGGGATTTTGATATCTGGGTCTGACGTGGACCAGGAGGGTCAATGGTTGCACCAACGAACTGGTCTATCTTTGAACTACACGGACTGGAGACACGGGGAGCCTAATGATGGGGTCGTCTACAACTGTGTCACCCTGGAGAAGTTTAAAGAAGAGTGGTCCATGACAGATAACAAGTGCCATCAAAACCCGTTCTACATCCGCTACGTTTGTGAACTGCCATTCCTAGATGAAGAGGATTAGAATATTAGACGTGGAGAGTTGAGATTTGTGGATAAAAACGGATTTAGATAGCAATGAGAGTTTTAGGAACTAAATGCATCAATGAAGCTATAGGGCTCAGTGAACCATATTAACACTGGTGGAGACCCGGATATGATAATCTTTTAAAATAAACATGATTAAAAGATTTGTGAACATCGATTTTAATTTTTTAAAATAAAAATAAATATCGAGAATTTCATGGCACTAATAATAACAAGTATAAAACACAATTTAATTCCCTTGAACCTAACCTTAATGTGCTTTATTCACAGAGTCTTTTCTTTAATATTGTATGAAGGATTTCTTTCAACAAATGATTTGTTATGTTTCATAGTGAATGTCCTCAGATCAACACCACAATGATTTTTTTGGAGTCAGACATTCGCATTTATTGTATTAAAGTATATTTCGTAACCGTGTTTAAAAATTATTTGTATAACTATTGGAATTATAGTAAATACCCGTTTTCCTGTTACATTTTATAACAATTATTTGTTAAATACCGATTTCACAGATGAATCACAAATCACAATGCTCTATGCATTTTGTCTTTAACACCTTGTTCAATGCATTAGACGTCTATACAAAATACTATAAAAATGAAGTTAAAAGGCAAATTCTCAAATATACTAAAAAGTACATTAAGGATGTCAATTTCATCTAATGGAATTTCTACCTTCATTATTTGGCAGAAAAATTTTATTTTTCTGTAAAAAAAAAAATAAAGATATAATTTTGCTGTTAAAAAACAAACATTTATTATGTATTTTCGAAAATAATCCGCATATCTCGACTCCATTAAAAGAATATTGTTGTGTGAAATCTAATTTACTATTATCCTAAGTTCTGTTGTACTGATTAGACTGGAATTAAGTTCTACTTACAGTTTGTATACATTTCAGTTTGTTTGGTTCATGTAAAGACCATCCCCGACCTGTTGGACCCCAGCTCCAATACCACACTGGTGGTAAACTGCACGTTCACTACCGGAACACGTTCTTCTATTGCTGCAGTCATCTCCTTAATCTTGTCGAGGTCAAAGGTTGCTACGCACAACCCCAATGAGCTGGCATCGATCAACCAATTTAATGGACAGCAGGTGAATCTGCTGATGGCCGGTGACAATATCACTGCAACGGGTAACATCAATGCAGACGGCGTGTCATATCTAAGTCTAACATGGGATTCTCCGTCTGACATTGAAGCTGGAGTGTACGCCTGCGCAGCACGGGGTATGGACCCATTCGGACATATCGTTGTCGAAACGGATGAGTCGAAAGTGACTTTAGTACATCTTCCGAACGACCAACCGTCGGACATCTTACAAGAGCTCAAGGACAACTTCCACCATTTAGAAACAAAGTATCAACAAATCTCACAAGAAGTCTCTTCGAACATCGACGATCTCAACACGACATTATCTGACAACCAGCATGTCTTAGAGGTCTTAGAAACGAGACTCACAAAGATGAAGAGCTCACTTTTTGAGGTCCCGATGACCTACCAGAACAGCAGCTACGTGCTGTCACGTCACAACTGGCGGAACTTAAACAACGCCAAGGCCATGTGTGAGCTCTATGACGGCTACCTGGTGGAGATAGACGACGAGGGGGAGTTCACCGCCCTGTCCGAGTTTTTAAACCACACAGCGGGGGTGGATGGGGTGCTCACAGGAGGAACTGACCTTGAAGACGAAGGTCACTACGTTTTCCAAGAAAGCAAGGAGCCCATGGTTTATCAGAACTGGGCAATTTTAGAGCCGGACAATACGACCCGTGAGAACTGCGTAGTTCTGTGGAAATATCGTGGCTGGAGAATGGCGGACTATCCTTGCTTTGAAAATATTCTAAATCTACGATTTGTGTGTGAATATAAAAAAGACGAAACGATATTAGATCTCTGATTTTAAAAGAAACAAAACAAACAGACCAAAAAAAAAAACTCATTTTATTCACCGAATGATAAATGTTTTGCATTATAAGTTTATTATAAAATTTGCTTTATTATCTTTAAAGCTTGTGTTAATAAATTTTCACTAACATCTTGATAAATAAAGTAATTTACTGTATCTAGTAATGAGAGAATTTTGAAATAGTAAAAATGTATTTAATATTAAATATTGCCGATTTCTGTCCAAAACTCATACATAAACCCCTAGCTTATTGTGTGGCTAAAGAACTGAGAATTAATTGTAGTTGTAGATTTTTGGTGACGCGACTTTGTAACATTCTTGATTAAAGTTCTTTAGAGTGGTAAAAATGAAAATTCTTTATTGCTTCTTTGACATTGTACAAAGAAAAAATGGTATAAATATTTAAAACCATTTGATTTTAGTCATTTTAATTTCCTTGTTGTTGATTTGAGATTAACATTTCAATGGATTTTAAAGTAATCTATGTGTCAATTAATTTTTTTGCCTTTTCCAAATAGATAGCCGACGTGAAAGTGTATCGGAAAGACTCATTGGTTATTTTAAAATAAACCAATTTGTTTTTTTTTTTTTTTTTAATTAATTCTTCCCTGTGTGTTCTTGACCTCACAAAATGCATTTCTAAGAAGTTAACGTCTCTTGCCTTACATGCATGAATTAGTCATGAAAAATTGTCATATCTGCATTTTCGTGTAGACTTTTACCTTACCAAACAAACTATCTAATTTTACCTCGTCTCCTTTCAGTGTCGAACCTTGTTGTTGAAGTAAACCCACAAACATTTGATCCTGACGTGGACAGATCTTTGACAGTCAACTGTTCGTTCTCTCGTGGCGCTCAAACTAAAATGGCAGCCATTGTCTCTCTAATAGTATCGAGATCGCAAATCTCTAACAACTTTATCGAGTTAGCATCCATCAACGAGTATTCAAATAACCTGGTGAACGTGTTCGGATCTGAGAACATCACAGCAACTGGCAGTATCGATCCCTTGAGAAACTCTTTTATAAGTCTCTATTGGACATCACTTTCTACTCGCGAGACTGGCAACTACAGATGTTCTGCGCTCGGTATCGACTCCGTAGGTCACAGTATCGTTGAGAGCGAAGACGCGGAAGTTCGGATTCTCCTACGTCCTGATCCGGATCAGCTCAATCGCACCATTCTGTTACAAGAAAGGGCCAAGAACATAGATTTCAGACTGTCTGAGTTTAAAAACTCGACCGACCAAGAAATATCAGCTCTTCAACACGATATTATAAATTCGGAAGGTTTTATTGCACTCGTTCGTGAAAGGTTCGAAACAATCACATCTACATTGTTTGATAGACCAGTTCGTTACCAGAATAGTAGCTACTTTCTCTCAAAACACAACTGGGGGTACCCGAGCCTGGATAAATCTACGTGTGAAATGCTTGGGGGAAGTCTGCTGGAGATAAACGACAGCAATGAATTCAAAGCTGTATCGGATTTTCTCAGCCGCGGTTTCGGTTTCGACGGCGTGCTGACGGGCGGAAATGACGAAGATAAAGATGGCGCCTACGTGTTTATGGGAAGCGGGAGAGAGATGGTCTATAAAAACTGGGCGCCTGGGGAGCCGAAAGGGGGACAGGATCAAAACTGCGTGGTACTAGTCAAAGAGAGTGGATGGCTGATGGCAGTCAAGCCATGCTTTGATAATAGACTAAACTATAGGTTTGTGTGTGAGACTGAGTCATAGGTTTGTGTGTGAGACTGAGTCATAGGTTTGTGTGTGAGACTGAGTCATAGGTTTGTGTGTGAGACTGGGTCATAGGTTTGTGTTTGAGACTGAGTCATAGGTTTCTTTGTGAGACTTAGCCATAAGTTTTGTGCCACAAGTTTCTGTTTGGTGTGTATAGACCTACCAAACTTGCGGTAAAAATACTATGAGATGAACAAATTTCTAATTGTCATTAGTCTACTGAAAGGTTAAAGAAACAACATGCCAATAAAAACCTAGAGAAAACCATTATTTAAATGTCTATGTGAATATTATGTAAGCAAACGCGTGCATGCAGAGAGAAAATATTCATATCTTGAGTTATAGTTGGCCGTTGAAACAAAAATGAAATTGACATTAATGTTATGCCCAATGTATTCAAGGGCCATTGGACAATCACAAACAAGGGATAAAAAATGAGTAAATTATTATTATTGAGAGAAAGCATTTCCCCTGCTTGACGGAGACAAAGGAGAAGGACTCATTAAGTGAAAACCGCTAAATGAAGGATGCGATTGAAACACTGTATTAACTTGTCAAACATCTTCCCTTATTCTTACATTATAAAATGCTATCGAATAAAGAAGTTATAGAACTCCGTGAGGTTTAAAAAAGAAGGGGAAAAACATTTTTTTAAAAAACCCAATAAAACGACTTTTACAATCAAAACATAAGCATGATTTCTAGGTTAGTTTTTCTTTGGGTTTGTTAAATATTTTTGTAGACGGAATCAGAAAAGCTTTTTTTCGGAAGAAGTTTCATCTGTGTATTATAAAATGTTAAAATTGATAGATGGTAATTAGTAGCTGTATTAATTAATACGTCTCGACAGAGATGTACACGCCACTTGCTTGGCTAATGAGGATTGAATTTAAGCCCGTTGCTAATAAATATTTTTTTTGGTAGCGTCTTTCAAGCTGACCACTCTCTAACGTGTTGACTTTGGCCACTTTTATGGCATCTTCAATAATGACTTTGGCCACTTTTATGGCATCTTCAATAATGACTATGGCCACTTTTATGGCATCTTCCATCACGACTTTGGCCACTTTTATGGCATCTTCAATAATGACTATGGCCACTTTTATGGCATCTTCCATCACGATTTTGGCCACTTTTATGGCATCTTCAATAATGACTATGGCCACTTTTATGGCATCTTCAATAATGACTATGGCCACTTTTATGGCATCTTCAATAATGACTATGGCCACTTTTATGGCATCTTCATTAATGACTATGGCCACTTTTATGGCATTTTCAATAATGACTTTGGCCACTTTTATGGCATCTTCAATAATGACTGTGGCCACTTTTATGGCATCTTCAATAATGACTATGGCCACTTTTATGGCATCTTCCATCACGACTTTGGCCACTTTTATGGCATCTTCAATATTGACTTTGGCCACTTTTATGGCATTTTCAATAATGACTTTGGCCACTTTTATGGCATTTTCAATAATGACTTTGGCCACTTTTATGGCATCTTCAATAATGACTTTGGCCACTTTTATGGCATCTTCAATAATGACTTTGGCCACTTTTATGGCATCTTCCATCACGACTTTGGCCACTTTTATGGCATCTTCAATATTGACTTTGGCCACTTTTATGGCATCTTCCATCACGACTTTGGCCACTTTTATGGCATCTTCAATAATGACTTTGGCCACTTTCATGGCATCTTCAATCATGACTTTGGTTACTTTTATGGCATCTTCAATAACGACTGCTCAAACTATTTTTTAAAAAAAACTTATGACAACAGTCCCCATTTGTAAAAAGTCATAGCTAATTTCTCTGACGTGCTTTATTTCTCCAAACATTTACGATAGCTGTTACTTCAACCAAAGTGATACAAATTGGCAGCTAACTTAAATGTTTGAAGCCTAGGAAATTTTTTGAAATGGTCATTAAAATCGATTTTTATTCCTTAGATGCAGTTTTTATCAACTCCTTTTGTGTTAATTTGACCTCTCATATCATAAAATAACTTTATTTCCTATATACTATTAATTGTTTTACCTACGGTACTTGTTACTTGACCCAAGTTTTATCCATTTTTAAATTAAATCCCACACACCCAGCCAAAAAACAAAAAAGAAAGAAAAAGAAAAAAAAAGAAAAAAAGAATTGCTATTACTTAGAACGAGAAAAATCTACAAATTTCAGTTAACATATACAAAAAACAGCTCTATGGATAAATAAATATATTTTCAAATAGAAACATTACCCGAAAAATTAAAATTTCCTATTTTTATCTAAATTTATGAATTAATTATCTGTTTGTTTGAGGTACGCACAACTATAAAAGCGGATTATATCACTGTCCAGTAAAACGGCATTTTCATGAGGTCTGTACAAGTATGGATGACGTGATCGATGGACGTTCATTTGCATACACCGGAACAAGATCATAAAACGAGTGCATCTCTAAGCAGTTCTCAATGCAGGCCTCTGAGGAAAGGCGTCCCCTCCCTAATCCTCGTGGGAGTTGGCAGGCCAGGCTTTCTTTCAATTATAGGGGAGATTCCAGACGCTCAAAGACTCGTGTTTAAGCGAGACAGGAAATTGGAAGTCCGCCATTTGCAAGTTCTTCTGGGATTTGTGGATGCCCGTTGTGACAGAAGGGCTGCAGTCTTTAGCCGATACAAGAGAAAGTTTTCGCGTGGTAGACAACGGCCGATGGTTGTCACGTTAACCGGAAGTGACGTCCCTGAGAGATTGATGACGTAAATAATAATTTCAGCCCAGAAAACTTGACAGAATTGGCCCTTATAATGATATTACTATTTGCATGTATAGCATTATTTTAACGTGCAGTAAAATAAACTCAAGGCGTTTCAAGATTTTTCATTATAATGGTCATGTATTTGTTTTTTGTCGTTGAAATAATTAACGTATTTTAAGTTGCTCCTTATTGTGTTTGATTGAGTATTTGTCTTCTCGATGAGATGTTTACACACATGCTTTCAAACATCGTTAATTTCACACGACACTTATAAAACTATTTTAAGGCATTAGATACTTAATAATTTTGAAGATAAAATCTTTCGTTTACCCTACTTTTCAATTGTAAATAAGCATGCATAAAATTTATTGAAATTTAGTTTCTTTCTAACTTTTGATATTAAATTAATTTAGGAATTAAATTTGTTAATTAGCAGTTATAAACTTAAGAAATATTTTAATGAGATTGTTGACACAATTTTATGTTGTGGAAAAGTTGATCAGTATGAGAACACAATACAATTAACGAACAAAAGAACGAAACTGGCCGACTGTTGAAGCTAAACATTTTTCTCCGAAACCCAGAAACTCGAAAGACAACATGACATCTCTGGGCAGACGAGAAGTGAAAACACTTGACTCCACAATAGAGGGAAGGGCTTTTCATTTCCAACGCGTTCTAAAAGACGACTTGCGACTCTCCCACAACTCCTGTCATCAGAGGTCTTCGGGGTCTCACTGGGCTATTTGCGCTGTTGATCTTTCTCCGTTCTCACAGAGTACTCAACTAATTTCTCCAGCTCTCAGATTCTCCGAGTAATCAGTGGTTGGAAATAATTGGTATCGCGGAGGTTGTTAAATAGGATGAAAAGTAATCGTCCTGAGGAATCAAATGACATCGGAAAAGTGATGACAGTATTTATGTAAAAATTATTTCTACATTCTCAAGTTTTATATTTATCTTATTTTTGGCACATTGTACGACTTGACCTCAGAAGTGAGAGCAAAATAATGTTATTATTTACACAAAACCTGATTTCAAAACACAGTATTTAAAGTATGAAATATTATTTTATAACTGTTTGATATAATTGTAATTAATCGTAAAATTCATAAATTTCAAATCTAATTTACACTTTAAAAATATTTCCATTAAAAATAATCGAATACGCCAGTTGAGTGAAAATCAAGTCTGAAATTGATTCCGCTAAAGCGGAACTCGAGGCGCCACAAAGACAAGTTCTGGGCTGACTTGACAGTGGATTTCGTTATTGTCTGACAAGGGCTTGTTAGTGTGACAGGCGCATGTCCCACTTGGCCCAGAAAGAAATCAAATATTGATGCGGAATACAAGTGTTCAAAACAAGAACAAATTTATCATTTCTGACCAGCGAGTCTAGGCAGCTCAAGCGGCAGCAAAGCTAATTTATTTCTAAAGCTCATGTTTGTTAAATTGTCACTAGTCCACAGAACAAAGTTGTAAGACTTTGTATGGGCTTATGAATATGTTTTTTTTTATCTCCACAATTGTATATTTTGATGAGGATCGTTTCAAACATTCATCGGCAGATTTTGTTTACTGAACTAATTTTATATATCATAAATATTTATTTATTATTAAACAACAAAGAAAATAATTCAAATTAACAGGACAGAATTTTTTTAAAAACCAAACAAAACAATAAGACCCGTTCAAAAATTTGTTTAATTCAAGTTCAGATTTTAATCATTTAAACATATCTTCGTAAGCAAAATTATTGAGTTAATGTACGTTTTAATCTCAAACATCCGAATATGTATATTGTGTTGAGAAGAAGCCAAAATATTCCAAGTATAACAAAAAAAATCCATCTCTGTAACCCAGCCAATCTACGGGGAACGCGATAATTTCCCCCAGACATACTCTGTAAACATCAGAACAAGATTTTCCCACAATTCACTTCCGTCTATCCCCGGAAGACCTATAAATAAACGCCATATCTGTGATGAAAAATATTCGCACTGCAATGGCCCAGACAGGTCGGCAATCACTAGAATAAAGTTAATTCTAGTAATGGCCTCCATTCTCCGTCCCGGTTCACAGCAGATAGACCCGCCATCAAGTGTTCGACCAACCGGTTTTCGCTGACGTCTGTTTGCAAGCGTCAGGAGAGCGTCTTCTCCCCCCCCTTCCCCCGCCGAAACTGGCCGAGTCTTCGATATCGATTGGCTGCCCACTTCTGGACAAACTTTCAATCACTTCTAATGCCTGGTGTGGTCTCCAAGGGAGGACACACAAAAAAAGGGTATGGGGTTGGGTGGGCTTTTGCTGTACCTTTGGTCATTTCCTTCGATTTGATTTAAGTTGCCATTGTAAACAGTTGACGATGCTAGCAGTATAAGAAACGCCTTCGGAGGGGGGCGGGAAGGTTATGTTTTGTTCTGACTCCGGAAATGACATCATGCATGCGACATCAATTGTTATTATTGAGGGGTTTTGTTCTGACTCCGGAAATGACATCATGAATGCGACATCAATTGTTTTTATTGAAGGGTTTTGTTCTGACTCCGGAAATGACCTCATGCATGCGACATCAATTGTTATTATTGAGGGGTTTTGTTCTGACTCCGGAAATGACATCATGCATGCGACATGAATTGTTTTTATTGAAGGGTTTTGTTCTGACTCCGGAAATGACCTCATGCATGCGACATCAATTGTTATTATTGAGGGGTTTTGTTCTGACTCCGGAAATGACATCATGCATGCGACATCAATTGTTATTATTGAGGGGTAAGATTGTTGTATTGATCGGTTATTCACATTTTTTTAAAATAATAAAAAAAACAACACTTTTGGTCAAATTCAAAAATCCAACGAGTCTATTAGAAGTCTCCTATTAGAAGTCTCCTAATAGAAGTCTCCTATTAGAAGTCTCCTGTTTCACACGGTGTATACTTGATGCCTATAAATAAAAAGCAGTCTCCATTTTTCCACTTGGTTTTTCGCTGCTATTCGAAGTGTATGTATGTCATTGACACTATGTGCGAAGCAATTTCCAGTGTATGAACGTCAATGACACTATGTTTGAAAGAAAGTCCAAGAATACGGTGTAGATTGAGTCCGCCAGTGTATGAATGTGATTGACACTATGTTTCAAACAAAGTCCAAGAAAAAGGCGTAGATTGAATTCGCCCTGGTGGGCAGTGCTAAGGAAACACGAGCGTCGCTGGCAAGGGAGGAAACTCTCACTCCAATCTCGTTTCTATGGGGAAATCAAAGTAACGTGATAGGCATTTCATGACGGAGTTGTCAGAAACTGACACTTGGCCAACGAGAAATAAGTTTCCCTGATTCCCTGCTCAAGTTTCAAGACTCCCCAAAGGGAAAGCTTTGGCCAGCGTTAACATTAGTGAAATAATATTTTTATGTATACGCTCGGAAGAATTTTGTTGGTTCAATAAAACTACTACTGTAACAATCGTGTTAAAAATATTTCTTGTCTCGCGCCAGTCACACGTGATATGTTGTAGCTGTTTATATAACAGATCTCAAATGAAGAGCTCACTGGAAGAAACGGCTATGAGACATTTTATTTTTTTTAGTTATCCGCTGTACCTGATAAAGGAACAAAAATAGAATGTCCTGAATTAGGAATTTAATTATGTATAAAAAAAATTATGTCTTTGATCCTAATAAAAATTCAAATCTATTTAGCTAATTTATAAGAAGTCTGTATAATTTTGAACTTTAAAACTTGAATATCTCAAAACTACAAAAAATGTGGTATAGCCGTATCTTCCCCTGAGCTTTTTAAATACATTTATACATACAGAGCAGACATTTTACTCACTATACCACATGCGGTTTTTTTCGTTTACATAACTGTGTCGAAATTTTATATTATAACAATGACAAATATGCTCGTTACTACTATTATATTGAAATTTTAAGATTCTATTTTTAAATTTGAATGAATCGTAATAGTTCTTTGAAAGATTAAAAAAAAAATTATTATGTTTTTATAAAAATAAAAACAATTGGGTGTGAAACTGTCTACAAAAACTACTGCTGAACTCAGCCCAATTCGTCTTTGTCGTGTTTTCGTGTCAGTGTCGTTGTTCATTATGACATTTTACGTCTATCTGCCTGAGCCTATCTTAGGTGATAAACAAATCATTTCTTTCATTTAATTTACGCTCATAAGGTTTGATGTAGTGGTCTTAATATCTAATGAGCATTTTTCCAGGTTGGCTTTAGTTTAATCATACACAATTTGTAGCCATAAAATAAATCTATATTTCTATTTCACTTCATCGAGATTTGACTTATGTTATCCTATCTGTTGAAAACGCTCCTTCTACACATACGATTACAGCGTCTTACGTTCCAAAGTGTTGAAGTTTTAAGTAAACTAAGGTGGTGAAATTTGTCAAATGCTTTTGAGAAGTCCAGTAATATTGTGTCTATTTGATCATTATTGTCTAAGCCTTTTTAATATTTCTTTATGTACCAGAAGGAAAATAGACATACTTACATTTTGAAATTCATTTTATTATTATATTTTAAAAGAACTTTAAAAATCTCTAAAGCTTTGCCTTTAGTATGTTCTTTGCCTTTCTTCAAGGTATAACCGACATTGCTGAAAGAGAGAGAAATATCTGCTTCTCTGTCTTTTGAGGTAGTGCTTAGAGAAATCAATAATCATAAAGAAATATTATAATATTATTAAAAATGACATTTAATTAAGAAATGTTATTCATTTTCAACTTTCAATCTTTCCAAAAAAAATTGCACATTTATAAGAAACAATTTGTGTAGCAACGGATTTTTTTTAGTATGACAAATACTCTTGTTTCAAAAACATTTTCACATCGAGATTTAAAAAAAATAATGTTAGATTTGTTATGTTTCCTTGATATTGTTTTGCCCTGGATACTTGCTTCCCCCCATCCTTGATTTTTGTGTTCAAATATATTGATGTTGACATTTTTAGCTCTGTTCAAAATGTTCTGTCCCAAGAAACAATAATTTCGACTCACTATATTTTTTTGAACACAAATGTAAAAATAAATCTACGTCATTGAACACCTCTGCCTTTTTAAAATAAATTTTTTCTAGTTAAGCTCCGTAGAATATTTTTTTCTCAAATTCATTTACATGCAGATAAACAACATGACTGTTAAGCTTTATTGATTGGTTTGTGCTGAGACCTCAGGAAAGCACTAAATACGTGTCTAAATTGATTTATTTCAACAACAAACAATATTTCACCTTCTCTTCTGCCTCCAAAAACCAGGTGATAAACTAGAGTAGCGTCCCCGTAAAGTAGACGAAACGTTTGATCCTGGAGAGATTTCAAAGATTTATTGAAAACTGACGTCAAAACTCACCTGCGTTTGAGCAATTTTGTAGTTTACTTGTCTCGGAATAGTTGAACTAAATTGATGAGTTAGGAACACTGATTAAATTGTTAAAAATACACACACAATTGTTTTTTTTTATTACTATAATTAAATTTAAAAAATATACATAGAGAGCGAGAGAAAGATAAAAAATTTAAAAAAAAACCAACATCACGTTTTTATAAGTGGTCTAAAAAACAAGAAAATAAATTAAAACTTATAAGTTCAAGCACTTTGATTTAATATAACTAATAAAGGGGGGTGGGTGCTTATGAGGTTTTACATATGCAATTCAATCATTCTCTCAGTTATACATCTCTATGTTGCCTTCTAAATTATAAAGCTTTATTTTTTTAAAACAAACACTTATCTTTGTATTGTATTTCTAAATTATAATGGGATTTTGACGTACCCCCCCCCCCCGCCATGTTTTTAGTCATATTAAATAAAAGTACTTGAACTTATAAGTTTTAATTTATTTTCTTCTTTTTTGTACACTTCAAAAACCTGAATTTAAAAAAACAGGCTATATAATTTTTTACCTCTATTTATTTTTATATCAAACATGTCATAAGTGACCACCAACATTTAAATACCACGGGGATGTGGACACGGGGATGTGGACACGGGGATGTGGTCACGGGGATGTGGTCACGGGGTTGTGGTCACGGGGTTGTGGTCACGGGGATGTGGTCACGGGGTTGTGGTCACGGGGATGTGGTCACGGGGATGTGGTCACGGGGATGTGGTCACGGGGATGTGGTCGAGGGGATGTGGTCACAGGGATGTGGTCACATGGATGTGGTCACGGGGAGGTGGTCACGGGGATGTGGGCACGGGGATGTGGGCACGGGGTGAACGCCTGTGGAACGTGAATGTCAACAGCAACAGATGAATACATTGAGATATATTTACATGCTATACTGAGATAAACTTTTAAAAAAATACATTAATTTAATTACGATACAGTTGATCGATCTGAAATTTTAATTCAATGTAATGTCATCCAAGATTTATCTGTGGTAAAATTTTGAGATCTCCAGAACTATCAGAATTTGATTAACTTTACGTTGGAAAATTTGAAATTTTGTGGAAAGGCAGATAGACAGGAACAAAAGTAAGATAAAAAATGTGGAAATAAAAGATGAACGTAAAAAGTCGGAAACACTTTGATCTATAATAAAAAAAAAATTAATTAATTAAAAAATAACTAATTAAAATTAGCGGAAGAATACCATTTAAAACCACAAAAACAATAATTTTTAAAAATTGTTTAGTCTATTTAAATAGCTTTCGTACACAGAACACTATTATTTCTGTACCAAGTGGTAAATTTTATATTGCTAGTTAGTGTAACTGCGACAATAAGGAAAACATGTTATTTAAAAGTCATAAATATTATTCACTTCTGTCAACAAGGAAACAATATACTAATAAGTTTTCGTTGACCCTAAACACTTATTGAATAACAGCATATTCCCCACCCCCTTCCTCCACATCCTACAAAGAAAAAGAAAAGCGATATTTATATATTTATTTACTGAACATAGAATTGGAAGAAAAAAAACGGCAATCGCGTAATTTTCATAGTCTTACATTTTAAATAGCGCCTGAACTTATACCCCCTTCTAAACTACCAAAAATAAAATAATTTTTTTTAAAATTGTAGTCTTAGAACCTAACATTATTCAACATGTGTTGTTGTAACTTTACAATTTTAGGTTATTCATCACTTGTGTTGCTATCAAAACCTTGTAACATTCCGCTTGATTTCATTCTGATTTTTCTTTGTAAAAATTTCTTGAAATGAGTTCGAAGAATTTGGTTTCATGTTTTATTCGATGTCCTGTTATATTTTGGCCAGTCTGGGTTTTACCTTGGTACTCATAACAACAAAATTCTCTCATCACATTAAGGATTAAAGTTTTGACTGCTATAGATATTGTGTAGATTAAGACATTGAGAGTCTACAACCGTGTAAATGTCAACAATGGTTTCGTTACTCCGTACACAATCTGATCAACGTTTTTCCTTTCAAATAGTTGCAAATATTGACATTAACCACCAATACTTTGGCGTTTTTTAAAACAATTCTTGTAAACATTTGGAACAGTGTCCTATATTTAATTAAATCTTTGTTTAACGTTTTAGCTTTAGTCCGGATGACGGGATGGGGGCAATGTTTCCTTTAAGTTGGATGGTGTTAGTGGGAACATTTGATGGGTGGTGTTAATCCCTTCAGTTGAAACATTATCAGATTTCGTGCCAGTTTGCAAACATTATAGATACTTAAAGTCGGTTAATTAGTTCCTACATGTAAGCGCAGGACGCAATAATCTTTTGTACTGAAGTAATGTATGTAAAAGATAAGATAATTTAAATTTACTTACGACTTTTAAGTTTATTTGTATATGAAGTCAGGTGCGAACATTTTCAACAATAATGGAATATTTAGTCAGCACTAAATATTAAATTGTATTATTTAAGGAAATTCTGACTATTTCAAAAAATGAATTAACATTTTTTGTAAATGTTGAAAATATTCTAGTCACAGTTTCACACTGACAAGGCTCAAGGTAAACAAAAAACAGAAGAAACACCCAGTAAAGTAACAAACATTTCGTGTTACATCAAACTCACATCATAGTTCAGCTCTTGGCTGTTTTTACGGTTAAATCGTTTTCGCTGCTGTATTAGAAAAACAAAGAGATTTAATATGTGTAGCGTGTCACTCAACAGCCCACGTGAAGGAAATTATAGCTTTCTATAAACAAATACCTTCGATCAATTCCATTTATAAACAACAATTCTAGTCCCACCAGCCCGCCCCACACACAACTTCCAAGCAATGGTCCTCGACTTCACCCAATCATCCCGGGCCTCTCATCTCTAAACATAAACAATCATTGATGAGCTCCGCTCCGCAGCTTCTGGAGTTTAAAAGAAACGTTTTTTCCCCTTTTGCTCCACTCTTCTGAAGACCTTAAAACCCAGCCGCTATTTGCTTCTTTATCGTGATAATTTTTATGCAATTGCAATTTCCCCCTTCATTTCTGAGCTCGATCTAACAAGATAGCTCGCTTCCACTCGAGAACTCAGATTTTTTTTTATTGTGTCTTTGTGTTGCGTCCCTTGTGAGATGACAATTTTTTTCGAAATCTATTTTTCGCCCGTTTTCAAAGTGTTTTGTTTGATTGACATGTGGCCAGGTTTTTATGACATGGACATTATCGCTCCTTTAATCAGCCCCTTCTCAATCATTCTTTTCTTACCCCCCCTTGCTGTAAAGATTTGCTTCCCCTGGTCGTCCGTAACGCTGTCCATCTTAATGGAGTGAAGAGCTCAATGTTCTTTAATAAAACTTACTACGAGTTATTGGACTTTACTTTTTTTTATTTCATTTTCATTTTCTTTGTAAGGGTTGGGCTTGGGGATGGGGTTGAGGTGAATAACGTGGTTGGGGGGCGGAGTTATGGGGGGTTGGAAACGTCTCTGGTTTTTATTTCAGTAAGTGGCCACAGCAAAGTGTTAAAGAAAACCTATCTATAATCAGGAGCTGACTTCTTTCTGAAATTGTTAGCTTTAAAAATGACATTTAAAAAGAAATGTTTCTGAAGCTATTCGAAAGGGAACGTAAACGGCCATCCTTCGATTAAAGTAACAGACTAATTCTTTTAGCGGTATATTTTTCAGTTTGATTTATTGTCAGAGTTTATAGAGATTAATCATAAAGAAAATGACATGATTATTGACATGATTATTGACATGATTATAATCTAAATAAATAGACTGGATTAAGAATGTTGATGAAACTGTAATTAGACCAGTGGTAACATGTGGATGTTGGAAGTAAAACTTTTATTTACACGGCAGAGGGAAAATCTCAGGGTGAAGGGATGCACTCGGGTGGGGAATACGATTGTAATGGATTGTAGTCTGCATCAGAATTCCAAGATAGCAGCAGAAAATAAAGGCAGGAAACTCTTGGCATGTTACTTAGAGTGAATATCAAAAGACGGAGGAGTAAACTGTGAGGACGTCCAAACACCTAGAGGAAAAACCTCAAAGGCAAATCTAGACATAGATGTATGGATGATGTGAAAGAAAGTATACAGCGAGTAGAAATCCAAGCATGGGCTGTATCGCCACGGGAATTGATGGTTAAGAAGTTATACAAACTTTTAAACAGCATAGATCTGTAAGACAGCATCACATTGGGGTTGGGAGGAAAAAATTAATTTGAAAAAATCAACAACAAAAAAATTGAAAATTAACAAGTTCCACGCCATGTCTCCAAATGTAAAAAGTTGATCACTAAATTATTGCATTACACTTGATGCCTAGATATTGCACGCATTTATTCCCTCAAGCCGGGTCATCAACCTTTTTTTTTCCCCTCGGGGTTTTCTCAAGAAAATGTTTTTCCACGGAAACTATAGTTTTTGTTATTATTATTTATTTTTTTAAACTGAGGTTATTTAGGACACTCGGTTTGATCTACGCATCGCCCAAGAAAACTGGCTCCTCGTCCCGATATTTTTGACACCATCGATTTTATGACACCCTCAATTTTATGACACCCTCAATTTCATGACACCTTCGATTAGCTGGAGCTGAGATTAAAAAAAAAAGATTTCAGAACTTTTCTTTTATACACTCAAGGGAAATTTTAAAAAAAAAATCATTTCAAAAGTTGAGTTCTGATTCTTATTTCCCTGTGTGAAAGGTTCGTGTTGCTATAAACAAAAACTCATTGAACATCTTCAATTCAATGGTTTTCAAAAAGGCAATACAACATAGATGTCTAATTAATGGACCAAATTTTATTTTAGAGTTACCTTCGTCAAAATTAATGCATGTTAAAAACAACCCCAAAGACACATGCAGGTAAAACTGTTCATGATCCTACCACTTGCCAGAGAGGATATTACTTCCCTTCCTGGTCACAGGCTTGTGACATTGTTCTCTACCTAAACATTGGCTTGTGACATTCTTCTCTACCTAAACATTGACTTGTGACATTCTTCTCTACCTAAACATTGGCTTGTGACATTGTTCTCTACCTAAACATTGACTTGTGACATTGTTCTCTACCTAAACATTGACTTGTGACATTGTTCTCTACCTAAAGATTGGTTTGTGACATTGTTCTCTACCTAAACATTGGCTTGTGACATTATTCTGTACCTAAACATTGGTTTGTTACATTGTTCTCTACCTAAACATTGACTTGTGACATTGTTCTCTACCTAAACATTGACTTGTGACATTGTTCTCTACCTAAACATTGACTTGTGACATTATTCTCTACCTAAACATTGACTTGTGACATTGTTCTCTACCTAAACATTGACTTGTGACATTGTTCTCTACCTAAACATTGACTTGTGACATTGTTCTCTACCTAAACATTGGCTTGTGACATTGTTCTCTACCTAAACATTGGTTTGTGACATTGTTCTCTACCTAAACATTGACTTTGTGACATTGTTCTCTACCTAAACATTGGTTTGTGACATTGTTCTCTACCTAAACATTGACTTGTGACATTGTTCTCTACCTAAACATTGGTTTGTGACATTGTTCTCTACCTAAACATTGACTTGTGACATTGTTCTCTACTTAAACATTGACTTGTGACATTCTTTTCTAACCTAAACATTGGCTTGTGACATTCTTTTCTATCTAAACATGGGCTTGTTACATTCTTTTCTAACCTAAACATTGGCTTGTGACATTCTTCTCTATCTAAACATGGGCTTGTGACATTCTTTTCTAACCTAAACATTGCCTTGTGACATTCTTCTCTATCTAAACATTGGCTTGTGACATTCTTTTCTAACCTAAACATTGGCTATGAAATTATTTAAAATTAATGTTCTCATAACGTAGTCTAGCAGGAGCATGCGGTCCTGCCTAGAGTACCAAGTGTCACCGGTGGTAAACTTTGTAAAGTCAGTGATATTTTCCTAGAGTAAACAATTCCACTGTGTTCACCAAGCTCCGAATTGATACCTAACGCTAGATAGAGAAACAAAGGGGGTTGGGGAAAGCGTGGTCCCCTGACTGTGCAATGCTGCGTCACTTTCACGTAAGCCGAAATAATCTTCTGGAAAGAAGGAACATCTTTATTAGAAAGGATGCGATTAGTTTCACAATGAGTCTTTTAGTTGTCCTTAAAATTGCAAACCTCTAGTTCATGTTAACATGCTGGAGCTTATAAAACAAATTTGGGTTTTGAAATGTAAAAAGCAATTTTGGAATCTGACTATTTACTATTTGTCGTTAGGAATCATGACCTATGTCATTAGCCATAAAATAATTTATTCGAATTCTTGGTTTCGTTCTGAGTAATGGGAATATTTAGTGAAAGTCTTATGATTAACATGTTTCCGGCCGTGTTTCTCTTTGTTTTGTATCAGTAAAGCAACAGTAAAGTGTTTCTCTTTGTTTTGTATCAGTAAAGCAACAGTAAAGTGTTTCTCTTTGTTTTGTATCAGTAAAGCAACAGTAACTGTTTCTCTTTGTTTTGTATCAGTAAAGCAACAGTAAAGTGTTTCTCTTTGTTTTGTTTCAGTAAAGCAACAGTAAAGTGTTTCTCTTTGTTTTGTATCAGTAAAGCAACAGTAACGTGTTTCTCTTTGTTTTGTATCAGTAATGCAACAGTAAAGTGTTTCTCTTTGTTTTGTATCAGTAAAGCAACAGTAACGTGTTTCTCTTTGTTTTGTATCAGTAAAGCAACAGTAAAGTGTTTCTCTTTGTTTTGTATCAGTAAAGCTACAGTAACGTGTTTCTCTTTGTTTTGTATCAGTAAAGCAACAGTAAAGTGTTTCTCTTTGTTTTGTATCAGTAAAGCAACAGTAACGTGTTTCTCTTTGTTTTGTATCAGTAAAGCAACAGTAAAGTGTTTCTCTTTGTTTTGTATCAGTAAAGCAACAGTAAAGTGTTTCTCTTTGTTTTGTATCAGTAAAGCAACAGTAACGTGTTTCTCTTTGTTTTGTATCAGTAAAGA
>MUZC01000118.1:306827-327499 GCA_002072015.1 Radix auricularia | reverse complement strand
GGCCTTTTTTTAGACGAGAGGCCTGTTTTAGACGAAAGGAACAGTAAAGTGTTTCTCTTTGTTTTGTATCAGTAAAGCAACAGTAAAGTGTTTCTCTTTGTTTTGTTTCAGTAAAGCAACAGTAAAGTGTTTCTCTTTGTTTTGTATCAGTAAAGCAAAAGTAAAGTGTTTCTCTTTGTTTTGTTTTAGTAAAGCGACAGTAAAGTGTTTCTCTTTGTTTTGTATCAGTAAAGCAACAGTAAAGTGTTTCTCTTTGTTTTGTATCAGTAAAGCAACAGTAAAGTGTTTCTCTTTGATTTGTATCAGTAAAGCAACAGTAAAGTGTTTCTCTTTGTTTTGTATCAGTAAAGCAACAGTAACGTGTTTCTCTTTGTTTTGTATCAGTAAAGCAACAGTCAAGTGTTTCTGATGTTCTGTTCATGTCAATACAGCCCCACCCACCACACAACAGATGCACTTTCTCAATTGTTGGCCATAATGTCAGAGCCCTTGACATTAAATTATTGTTTGGTTGACGTCCGTTGAGCCTTGTTCGAGAATATATTTACCGGAACTTGAGTGGAGTGCTCTGTCATATCAGTCAACCGGGTGATCACTAAACCACTGTTTACTTGCTTTACAGTTGCTCTAAAACTAGATATGTAGCTGTCATCTTCTGGCAATGATTTCATTTTTGTGTTTGAGGCCCTACCAAACTGATTAAATCAGAATAATATATATAGAGCTGAGTTTCCACAAATGACCGGTCACGTGATTTAGTGACCATCGGCGCTGTAAAATATTTTTGCCTCCTCTTTCGAGAAAAGACAAAATTGCATATAAGGATGATAAAAATTCCCCCTTCCCATTTTAGCTGCGTCCCTCCTCCTACTTTTCCTTGTTTGATTTCACTAAAAAATACGTCCACTACTTAATATACTTTTAAGCTTCAAATCACTAATTTCATTTTCTTAACATCACAGAATCCTCTCAATGGAAGAAATCATTTTTAACAAGCTGGGATAAGTAAAGTGCCACTGAATAGGAGGAACATTGCCGAATATAACGCGATAGAAAAGAACATTGCAGAATAGTAGTTTAACAGAAGACCACGAGAATTTAGACAATTGTGAGGCAATACACATCACACAGAACAGTGCATTCCTCAACATTAAACACTGGACTGAAGCATTATGAAACCGAGAGAAATAAATAATGAGAATGAGGAGAAAGGAGTCGGAGGAAGGTGGAAAGATGGAGTAAGGGAGGGGTGGTGAAAGGATAAGTGAAGAAAAATATCAAAATGAATTGAGAGTAAAAGATGGAGGGTGATTTGCTGTCGTTGATTTAACTTTTTAAATAAATATATATCCCACAATATTGATGTGTTTTAACATTGTCCGCTATGATAATTCTCCTCTTTGATAAATGTCTGCTATGATAATTATCCGCTATGATAATTATCCCCTATGATAATTGTCCGCTATGTTAATTGTCCGCTATGATAATTGTCCGCTATGATAATTGCCCAAGAGAGATCATCACCCGATAGCTGGTTGCACTCAATAAAGTTGATGGACAAACTTTAATTGAGGCGGGGTCGGGGATTAAAAGTGTCTGCGCGTGTGAGGGTTGCGGGTGGGGGTTAAGGGGGAACAACGTTTCGGAGCATTGGTTCAATGTGTGAGTAGGGGTGGTGGTAACTGGACACTACAAGTTATTATTCGGGATGGATATTTGGTGTTGGCCTTTACTAGAATGTTGTTAACTTTCTGTTCCTCAGAATTTTTTAACTTGCTGCTCCTAGAATTTTCTTGATTTCCTGCTCCTAGAATTTTCTTGATTTCCTGCTGCTAGAATTTTCTTGATTTCCTGCTCCTAGAATTTTCTTGATTTCCTGCTCCTAGAATTTTCTTGATTTCCTGCTCCTTGAATTTTCTTGATTTCCTGCTCCTAGAATTTTCTTGATTAACCGCCCCTAGAATTTTCTTGATTAGCTGCCCCTAGAATTTTTTTGATTAGCTGCCCCTAGAATTTTCTTGATTTCCTGCTCCTAGAATTTTCTTGATTTCCTGCTCCTAGAATTTTCTTGATTTCCTGCTCCTAGAATTTTCTTGATTAGCTGCCCCTAGAATTTTCTTGAATAGCTGCCCCTAGAATGTTCTTGATTAGCTGCCCCTAGAATATTCTTGATTAGCTGCCCCTAGAATATTCTTGATTAGCTGCCCCTAGAATATTCTTGATTAGCTGCCCTTAGAATTTCAACTTGCCGTCTGAAGAATACTGTTAACTTTAAGTCCTAAGAATGTTGGTAACATATTTTATGTCATATGTTTTATGTCATATGTTTTCATGTCATATGTTTTATGTCATATGTTTTATATCATATGTTTATATGTCATATGTTTTCATATTTAAAGACCGAATAACAATGACACTATGACAAACAAACAAACAAAAAATCAACCCAACCGTCTAAACGTAAATACAGAGATAGTATACGATTGTGTTCGCTATACCACATGAACAATGCTATCGTGATCAACCCGGGACAGTCTATCAATAATTCATCTTTTTAAACCACCCCACGTCGCCGACTCCACTACTCGCTACATCATTACAATTAATGAGCTTCAACTGTCTGCTCATTAGTCATAGCAACAGTGGCGGGGTGGTGGGGTGGGGTGTCGGTGTTTTAATGGGTTCCAGGTCAATGATGTCAGAAAGGCGGGACATGAACTGAAATTGTGTTGTCAACAGGTCGCTGGAGTTTAGTGTGGCTTCAGTCATAGAGATGAACTGGAGATTATTTTGTGGGTAACGAAGAAATGATTTGAACCCACAGGTCCCAAAGATGAAAAACTAATGACTGGTGCTTACATCCAAGAAAATGTTTCAGACGTTAAAACTAGTCTATACATATTTGTTTGATTTAGGGCTGCGGAAATTAACGATTAATTTTTCGATTAATTGGTAAAAAGCCTTTATCGATTAAAATTATTTTCATCGATAAAATAGCGATTAAAAGTAAAGAAATTATGTTAAAAAACTATTTCGATTTGTTCAAAAATAATTAATTATTAATATCTAATAAGTTTTTTACGTACAAGCTTCTCCATAAAAAATATATTTTTAAAATGTACTTCAAAATAAGCTGTTTTTATAAGGAAATTTATATTCAAAAAATAAACTGTTTTTACCTAATTAACAATAGCAAAATTTTAATTCATTGACATTATTTTGAACTACTTATATTTAAATATATCTCCTGTAACTATTATATTGCCTGTTTTTTGTTACTTGCCTTAAAATTTTCAGTTTAATGACGTCATGCATCTTATTTTTAGCTTTAATCAAAATTATCGATTAATTAATCGGTATTTTTTCAAAAGTTAACGATTAAATTTAAATTAATCGATAACAGCCCTTGTTTGATTGTCTACTGACATTCACATATCAGACAACACCATACACATTTGTTTGACAGTCTACTGACATTCACATATCGGACAACACCATACACATTTGTTTGACAGTCTACTAACATTCACATATCAGACAACACCATACACATTTGTTTGACTGTCTACGGACATTCACATATCAGACAACACCATACACATTTGTTTGACTGTCTACTGACATTCCAACTCCAGTTCCTGAAACTCTAGATGAGACGCCCCTGTGACCACTAAGTACATGTATCCACCTCACAAAAAACATCTCAATCAGGATGAAGTTATCAAGGAGTCAGAGGAACAGAGCTTTGATCGTATTCACTAGTGTATAGAATATGAACATTAACTACTTCAACTAATGTTGAAGGTTTTTCGTCACATATGTAGTTTTGGTATTCTGTTGGGAAAATGGATATTTTAGTCTTACTGAATACTCATACAAACACTCAAAGCGTAGTTACTGTATAAGGTATGAGTCAGCATGATAAGAGGACAAAAAAAATAGTGAAAGTATCGGCAAAAAACCTTCCAAAGCGAGCAAACATAAACAAACATTAGGAAAATTTAATGAAAAACTGAAGTCCAATCAGAAATGAACAAATTCTACTGATAATGATGACAAAAAAGAGGGGGTCGGGGTGTATGATATTGATTCTTACAATTTATCACATTAATGTTTTATGAGTTTTGTAATGGGAATCCTCAATACATGCGGTGCGGTCGTATATTCCAGTAATTAACTTTTTCAAACAAATTAAAGTCGAACCTTTCATAACGAGCATCCCTCAAAACGAGTAATTCGCATAATGAGCAAATAAAATTGAACAAGTTGCTACCTTAAAAAGCGAAAATTTCGCATAATGATTGACGTTTAACTGAAAAGTCCCTTTTTCCTGAAAATTCATTAGTAAGCGGGCCTTGGTGTATTAGAAAGTATGTATTAAGCATTAATCTGTTGGCGTATTGTTTTCCTGTGATCATCTGTTTTTACAAGTTTTAAATTCAGAAAGTATTCCCAATTTTGTAGGCCTATGTGTAATAACTTGTGCTAAAATGTCTTAGAAAAAAAAAGCAAACCCTCTAGAATACAATAATAAGTGAGAAAAAAATAGCTGTTGAAATGAAACGTAAAATCATTGAAAAGCGAGAACAATATGTGCCTAATCTAGCGCGCACTAAAATTCGGCCTACAGCAATGATCTGTCTTATTCTAACAAACAAAACCAAAATTAGGGAGATAGATGCTTCGAAAAAAAGTGTCAAGAATGTCAACAAAAGAGCTACGACACGTTTTCTTCAAAATTTAAAGCGTCGGCTAAAACAAATGTCTTTAGACAGTTTTCTAGTTATAAAGAATTAAATATTTGTAATAAATTCATATTTTTATTTACGATTTTTGTTTCCCATCTAAATTGCGGTTCAGGTTGTTACACTCTTTAACAATTCATAAGTAATTTTTAAAAAAATAAATGTTTATAAAAATGATTGAAAATTGAGGGTTTTTTTCAGCATGGAAGGCATTATCGTATTTTAAATTGATTTGCATGGTGGAAATTGTTACGTTTAACGAATAAGACCCTGTAACGATTTGAACTCGTTATGAGAGGTTCTACTGTACCTTTATGCAAGGCAATACAGTTGCGTGGCGCCGGATTTAGCTACGTCATAGGATGGTAGTCACTAATGTTGTGCCCAACAGAACTCCAACCCAACACCACGACTCCCATCCCGCTCCAGCCCTCGCCGTGTACTCGGCACTTCCATCAATCTGAAACGATTTTTAAAAATATCAATCGGAAATTTCCGCTGTTCATTATAACCTCGCTCCCACATTCCTGTATAGAAATGTACGCCCCAGCACACAGGGCGCCTTTCTTTGATCCGTGTCACAGCGGATATGACATTGACAGGAGACAATAACTCTTTTATTTTTGGTCAGGGTCAAGAGAGTGCAGCATTTGTGTTACTTCTTTTTGTTATTTGGCCCCCATATCCCCATCTCCCCATCCCAGTAGACCTTTGTTGTCACGCACCGGACAAGTTATAGCGACCTGGATATGGAATAGGCAACAGTTGGCTAAACCAAAACTGTTTAACGACGGAAATGGCGTTTTCTTGGTCTGGCTTTGAGCGCTACGGCTCAGTTGTGTGAAGTCTTCCGTGACGTTCAAATATTAGTCCTGTCTTTCATGAATGAGAATTCAAACTTCGATTTTTTTCTGATATTTTAAGTTCGGTTTTTCGGAAAAATTATAGTAATCTCGAAAGAGACGAATATGATCTTCATATGTTGACTGAATCATATGAAGTTGAAACAATGCTTTCGGAATACATCAATATTCGCACTGTCAAATGTACCTCAAATACAGAACGTACTTTGTAATTGCTTTGCGTTTCTATTAAGAAGGAAATTTCTTGACGACAATACTCGAATATTTACTATATTTGAACGTTGACACATCGTTAGTCAACAAGACACTCTGGTGTGTTGTGGCTGGTTACATACAACACGTCTTCTGTGTTGAATGATAAAACGTCGAACACACTTCAAATCTGGAAATGTACTGTTTCCAGCATTCCCAGCATCATAAAACATTTACAGAAAAAGCAGCGGGGGAGATAATAAGATTGCCAAAAAGCACAGCACCCCCACCCCACCACTCCCACCGCACCACTCCCCCTCAACGTTTTCGATTTTTTTCTTTTTTTTTTCTTTTTTTCTTTAACTAACCCAAACTACTAATTCCTGGATCGCAAGCGCTTTGTTCCCCTCGGCAGACCACTCATTTAGCGACCTAATCGGGTTAAGGAACTTGTCCGAATGCGATTGGTTGAAACCAAAATCAGATACGGACAGGGGTGGTGCTCAAAATCAGCGGTTCTTTCGTTTATTTTTGAGGGCACACATTTTTAATCCAGGACAAGTGACTCTTTGAATGTTTGATCTTCTGTCACTGTTACATGTACTTCAGTTAAACAATCAGCTTTTACTGAAAGGGTTTCAGGGTTTATGTGTTCTTTATACCCTAGGTTTTCTTTTTCAGACGGTTCAAGATATAATAAGTAAATCCCAATTTTTTTGTTAAACATTGACTTCCAGAAAATAGCGTTTTAGATACTTGAATTTATGCTTGACAGTTTATAAAGGAAATGTTGACTTCAGAACAAAGAAATACTTGCGTCGAATAATTCAATGAGTCCTGTAGTAATGAGATGTGTGTCTTCTGTCGAATAATATTCATTTCAGTTTTTAATTTGAATATCTTGTTTTTTAAATACTGCATTTGGTTTTACTAAAATACCATAGCAACCAAGATTCAAATATTTGAAATTTTTTGGTTGGATAAAAATGCAATACACTTCTGTCACCAACATCGTAAATATATAGCTTAAGAACATCAACCTCAAGGAGAAGCCCTTGCTGTTCTATGAGATTAAGACATGGTTAAACAAGTCCAAGAACTGAAAAAAATTCGTTCCTTTTTTAATAAAGTCCTACGCTATCTCTGGATTCACTGACCTGCAAGAATAAGTAGCCTAAAATCGTGACAGCGGACAAGACAGAAGCCAGTAGATCATAAGATTCTACAGATCCACTGGCGACGGATTGGCCATATGCCTCCAACACAAGGAAAGCCCTGAACTGAAATATTTTGAGAACGCGGAATAGAGATCGCCATAGAAACAATTGGTGGATGCACCCAACACGAGAGTTGGCCATATCTGTAAGATGTTGGAGACACTTGGCCATGCCTGGAAGATGTTGGAGGGACTTGGCCATACCTAAAAGATGTTGGAGAGAGGTCCTCACAATGAGAGTGCCCGGAGGACACTTGTAGGTGGCTCATACACTTGATTATCGATTGTGTCTCCCCGTGGACGAGAAGTTTGCACAACAACAAAGATAAATGTCTTTTTAAAATGGACAGGGCACACGTTGTACTCAAGATTAGAAACAGCTCTAGAAAACTGAGTCTTTTTTTTTCATGATACTACGTTGAATAATTTGTAATTCGCACAGTAAATTAAGGACTGCTTAAAGTATAACTTACTTATTGTCCTGTTACTTGAAAGAAATTATTTTTTAAATTGTTATATTTTTTTCAAAGTTAATATTTTCTCAGTTGTCAATAGATATACAGGCCATGCATATTTTATTATGGGTGGTTTCTAATCATTGATTAAAAGGGTTACTACACTCCAGCGTGAAATTTTAATAACACGAGAACCTTTGTTAAAAACGAGTGGGTGGGAGTGCTTTAGCAAGGGTGAAAAATTTGCGCCAATTTTTTAAAGTGTTGATTCACTCCCCATTGTAACGGACCGACAGATGGCGCTCTTTGGGAAATCGGGACCTCAAGGGGAATGTATTCTCAATTTTTTTTTAAAAATATATTTTATTTCTTCTTTAAGTGCAAGCCCCAAAGGATCAATAATAAAAAGCAAATATTGATATCCCACGTCTTTTAAGAAGAGTTTTAAAAATTAATCACTCAAACATAGAAGCTATTGGCGTTCGTGATTATTTCTGTTCTAATCGAGTTATGAAAACGACAATTTTAGAAGAGAAAAAAATTATGGCTATGTAATTAACTTGGGTAAGAGTGTGTTGCACCGACTTTTGTCTAGACGTGATAATCGCGGCCCAGTTTTACAATAACTTTTTCTGCATTGGGATTAAATTAGAGCAACGAGGCGAAGATTATGGAGAATTTCGTCACGTCTTAAATAGGCGTATGTCTGTCGTTAAAAAAAAAAAAAAAAAAAAAAAAAAAAAACAGGGCATACCAGAAGATTAAGTTAAATGTTGTGAATTTAAGATAACGATAATTTTTTTTTCCTCGCCGAAACCAGGTTTCTCGCAGCGTTTCTATTATTAGTTTAAGGCATAGATATCAGTGTATGTGACTGCCATAGACTAACTATCCTGGTGGGCTAGAGCAGTTCAATACAAACACCAGGACGTCTCATCTTAACTGGACCGTGCCTGACCGCGAGGTCACGGATTAAGACCATCGGGTCATCGCGTCTTTTTTTCCGACGCCCCAGGTTTGGATTTGGTCTGCACAGTTTATGGGAGAAACGAAATTTCCCAAAATGAAAGCGGCCTGTTTTCTTAGACGAGCGGCCTGTTTTAGACGAGCGGCCTGTTTTCTTAGACCCCTGGCTTGTTTTCTTATAAAACCGGCCTGTTTTAGACGAGTGGCCTGTTTTAGACGAGCGGCCTGTTTTCTTAGACGAGCGGCCTGTTTTAGACGAGCGGCCTGTTTTCTCAGACGAGCGGCATGTTTTAGACGACTGGCCTGTTTTAGACGAGTGGCCTGTTTTCTTAGACGAGCGGCCTGTTTTAGACGAGCGGCCTGTTTTCTCAGACGAGCGGCATGTTTTAGACGAGCGGCCTCTTTTCTTAGACGACTGGCCTGTTTTCTTAGACCTGTGGCCTGTTTTAGACGAGCGGCCTCTTTTCTTAGACGAGTGGCCTGTTTTGTTAGACCTGTGGCCTGTTTTCTGAGACCAGCGGCCTGTTTTAGACGTACGGCCTTTTTTTAGACGAGAGGCCTGTTTTAGACGAAAGGCCTGTTTTAGACCAGTGGCCTGTTTTCTTAGACCTGCGGCCTGTTTTAGACCAGCGGCCTGTTTCTTAGACCACCGGCCTGTTTTCTTAGACGAGCGGCTTGTTTCTTAGACCACCGGCCTGTTTTAGACGAGCAGCCTGTTTTCTTAGACGAGCGGCCTGTTTTAGTCAAGCGGCCTGTTTTCTTAGACGACCGGTCTGTTTTAGACGAGCGGCCTGTTTTCTTAGACCCCTGGCGTGTTTTCTTATCAAACCGGCCTGTTTTAGTCAAGCGGCCTGTTTTAGTCAAGCGGCCTGTTTTCTGAGACCCCTGGCTTGTTTTCTTATAAAACCGGCCTGTTTTAGACGAGTGGCCTGTTTTCTTAGACGAGCGGCCTGTTTTAGACGAGCGGCCTGTTTTAGACGAGCGGCCTGTTTTCTTAGACCAGCGGCCTGTTTTAAACGAGCGGCCTGATTTAGATGAGAGGCCTGTTTTAGACGAGAGGCCTGTTTTAGATGAGAGGCCTGTTTTAGACGAGCAGCCTGTTTTCTTAGACGAGCGGCCTGTTTTAGACCAGAGGCCTGTTTTAAACGAGCGGCCTGTTTTCTTAGACCCCCGGCTTGTTTTCTTATAAAAACCGGCCTGTTTTAGACCAGCGACCTATTTTCTTAGACGAGTGGTCTGTTTTAGACAAGCGGCCTGTTTTCTTAGACGAGTGGTCTGTTTTAGACGAGTGGCCTGTTTTCTTAGACCAGCGGCATGTTTTAGACAAGCGACCTATTTTCTTAGACGAGTGGCCTGTTTCAGACGAGCGACCTGTTTTAGACGAGCGGCCTGTTTTCTTAGACCAGCGGCCTGTTTTAGACGAGCGGCCTGTTTTCTTAGACGAGCGGCCTGTTTTAGACGAGAGGCCTGTTTTAGACAAGTGGCCTGTTTTAGACGAGCGGCCTGTTTTAGACAAGCGGCCTGTTTTCTTAGACAAGCGTCCTGTTTTAGACGAGAGGCCTGTTTTCTTAGACGAGTGGTCTGTTTTAGACGAGAGGCCTGTTTTAGACGAGAGGTTTGTTTTCTTAGACGAGCGGCCTGTTTCAGACGAAATGCCTGTTTTCTTAGACCGGTGGCCTGTTTTCTTAGACCAGCGGGCTGTTTTCTTAGACCGGTGGCCTGTTTTCTTAGACGAGTAGCCTGTTTTAGACGAGTGGCCTGTTTTCTTAGACGAGCGGCCTACTTTCTTAGACATTTAATGCAGAGAATTTTGACGAGAAATTTTTTGATTTGACACTAAATGTAACACAAAAATTAATAAATTCAATCAAAGAACTAAGCAAACATAGTAACTTTTTTATCTTTATAAATAATTTGCCCAAATTTCGTTTTATAAGAGCAAGTCAGTTTTGTGTGGATTAAGAAGGTTGCATTTTGTTCTCAAGTTTGGGTAGAGGCAGTTTCAAAGGTTTAAGATTAGGAATCAATATTTTAAAAAAAACATTTGTAAAAAAAATAACGTACTTTTACTTTTGCCTGACTTCATAATTGTGTAGTAGTTTTCAAGAAAAGGAAATTCTTGTATTGGTTTGTTGAGATCTACTTGACTTCATTTCAACCTGGTGTTTAAATGATATTGCATAGATCATGCAATGCTCTAGGATGGGATTATGTCATTTTATTTACCTTATAACAGCTAGGTAAATATAATTGAGCAGATATTTAAATCATGAGTGGCGAAATATTAGAATTGATGATGACATTATCCAAATACATATAATTAAGGTGATTGCAAGCATACAATCAACTCCTGAGTTAACGGTGGCCATTCATTGACTGCAAGCATACAATCAACTCCTGATTTAACGGTGGCCATTCATTGACTGCAAGCATACAATCAACTCCTGATTTAACGGTGGCCATTCATTGACTGCAAGCATACAATCAACTCCTGAGTTAACGGTGGCCATTCATTGACCTAAAGTGAGATACATAAAAAAAAGATATAAATGCAGTAATGAACACGCTGATTGCGTCATACATGAAATTAGACTTAAAAGGAATGTTGTTAAAATATTCCCAATGTTAAACATAACGTTAAACATTTGTTCAAATATAGATTTACTACTCGCTTTATTCAGTTGTAGTCTAAAATGTGTTTTTGAAAATGTATATAATTTATTTTTCTTGTTGTTATATCACTGATATCACAGTTTTTCCTACCGGTTTTTTAGCGACACATTTAAGCTTGTACTTCTTTATGTATGAGAATAATTCATGGCATACATAAAATGAATCTGGACAAAATGGTTACGGCTATGGCATATCTTTGGATTGGTATCTCTTTTATTTTTTCTGACTTTTCCTCTGTGCCGAAAACTTTCTAAAATTTATAAACGAAACAAATAAACCTCCCCCCTCACACACACAAACACAATTCTAAATCAAACTAGTTTATTTAAGGGCCAAACTGAACATGACATATGAGGTGTCATTTTTTGTCAATAAATTAATCAACTCAACTTTTCTTTCAATAAGGATTCAGTGTCTGCGAGGACGAGTAGAACATGTTGATTAAACATGAAATAAGATAAGTATGGAAATAAAAAAATCATAAATGATTCTCGAATCAAAGGATCCCAAGATTGGATGATCACATGGGAACGTAGACGGATAAAATTGTGTTTCCTCATTGTGTGTTTGTCTGTGTTTTATGACGTAAACATATCTTCTGTGAGCGTGTCTATTGTCCTGTTGTTGATGAACGAAAAACATTATAAAATCATTGGCAATATTGGAAACAGAAGTTAAATGTGTATTTAAAATGAGAAAGGAGGAACGGTGATTTGTATCTTCATATTGCCAAAGACCTGGTCCTACGTTTGTTTTATTAAACAACATTTGGATATAGGCCTAAATATGATAACGTAGAATATAAATAAAAATTATCATGTTTTATGAATTTATAATTATGCTTCTGCTTTTCCCATACAATATTAACTCATGTTTGTGTCTGCTATCATAAGTAACAAACCAAATCCGGCAGTGTTTTTCAGGCAATTTTCACCTCGGTGTTCAAGTAGTATCTGAAAAAAAAAAGATTGTCAAGCGTTCTGTAATTTCAGACACCGTGTCACCGGAAGTCCAGGTGGGCTATTTCAAATTTGCCCTAAGGCCCGGCACTGAGATTTGAATCAGTAAGCAGACCATCAGAAGTGTAAGCGCGTTGTGTTACAGATCGATAACCTGAGAGCATACCATTGTAGGGCGGTGCTAAGGTTTATACCAGCCAGGATAACCTGAGAGCATACCATTGTAGGGCGGTGCTAAGTTTTATACCAGCCAGGATAACCTGCCAGCATACCATTGTAGGGCGGTGCTAAGGTTTATACCAGCCAGGATAACCTGCCAGCATACCATTGTAGGGCGATGCTAAGGTTTATACCAGCCAGGATAACCTGCCAGCATACCATTGTAGGGCGGTGCTAAGGTTTATACCAACCAGGATAACCTGCAAGCATGCCGTTATTAGGTGGTGCTATGGTTTGTTTACGATTAAGACAGACTGCCAGCAAACTGTTGTTTGGTGATGCTGATGTTTAGACCACCAAGTTTGGGGTGGAGAGTTCAGTGAGAAAAATTGTGGAGCGTGACCTGGGTCAGACGATCTCATCATGTATCAGAATTTTGTTTGCTACGTTCTTGCACATAATGAATTTGCTGTGTTCTCTCACAAAATTTAGGNAGCATACCATTGTAGGGCGGTGCTAAGGTTTATACCAGCCAGGATAACCTGCCAGCATACCATTGTAGGGCGGTGCTAAGGTTTATACCAGCCAGGATAACCTGCCAGCATACCATTGTAGGGCGGTGCTAAGGTTTATACCAGCCAGGATAACCTGCCAGCATACCATTGTAGGGCGGTGCTAAGGTTTATACCAGCCAGGATAACCTGCCAGCATACCATTGTAGGGCGGTGCTAAGGTTTATACCAGCCAGGATAACCTGCCAGCATACCATTGTAGGGCGGTGCTAAGGTTTATACCAGCCAGGATAACCTGCCAGCATACCATTGTAGGGCGGTGCTAAGGTTTATACCAACCAGGATAACCTGCAAGCATGCCGTTATTAGGTGGTGCTATGGTTTGTTTACGATTAAGACAGACTGCCAGCAAACTGTTGTTTGGTGATGCTGATGTTTAGACCACCAAGTTTGGGGTGGAGAGTTCAGTGAGAAAAATTGTGGAGCGTGACCTGGGTCAGACGATCTCATCATGTATCAGAATTTTGTTTGCTACGTTCTTGCACATAATGAATTTGCTGTGTTCTCTCACAAAATTTAGGAACCTTGGAATAACCGCGAATTAACCGATTTCGCGAAACAATGAATCGCGATTTTCACCGGATCTATATATGCGTGATACAAATATAATTAATCGAAATTAATAGATTAATTTTTTGTCGATTAATCTAAAAAAATGACGTTTTAATCCGTACCTGACCTATAAAGAACATAAAGCAGCCGCTAGCCACTAATTACTAAACTAAACATTAATGCCGTGAACCTTAATCTCTCTTTGTGTACAGTTCGAATTACACGGTTGTAATTTTTAAATAATTCAGGATCACTGAGAAAATATAGATTTAACAATTATCCGGTTTTCAGACATCGGACCAGCGGCGTCCTCATTCTAAAAGGTCTTGGCGGTAGGCAGCAAGCACTCCGAGCTTTAATTAGTCTAGTTTTTTCTCCTCTACTCTCCCTTCATTCGATGCGGACTAACATCATCTTTGCTGTAAACAGAGGGTTGGTGTCACCCGGGGTGGCTGGCCCCCACCGCACCTCCCTCGTGACCCCACTGCATGGTACCAGAGGCATCTCTATGGTTGGTGTCAACCGAGGCGGCCCAACCCCACCGCACTCCCCTCGTGACACCACTGGCTGTACATCCTGGTGTTAAATTTGCCACGTGGCTGACAACATAGTGATCTCATCCAGTTTTCAGGGCTTGTAGTTTAAATTCACGAGATTTTATCCCATGCCCAACTCTTTGTTACTCTACCCATAAAGTCATAAAGACTACATTACTCACCAAATGAACATTAATTAAATATCGTGATATTCTCTAACTACAGCACAAACAAGCACCAGTTGTTTTGATGTAGAAACAAAGACCTCTTTATTGTGACGCACCAATTTGATCCGTTTGGTATTTGACAACAAAACTTGCCATCTGAACGACAACTGCCCAACATCATGATGTTTTCATACATCCATTTCCCGACATCAAGCCACGCTCGCTGTGTTGTTTTGTTTATTTGATCAGCTTGTCAGCTCAACTTGAACTTTTCCCAACATTTGTTCAGGAATCGAAAATAATAAATGCCTTTGAAATGTAGCCTATTTAATAATTCAGCACAACTTGTTTATATATAAAGGTTAAAGCTGGGCCCATTGCCTTACCCGTATTAGGTCTCAAAAATGTTTGTCAGATACATAGTTTGAAAATGTTAGTTGAGTATTTTGATATAGACTTAAGTCACATAAATTGAACTGTTTTTACACTTTCATAAATTTGCAATGAATTTTCTAAAATACTATACAAAATTTCGATAAATAGACCTGACTATTCATTTTTTAATGTTTGTTCATTAACTTTTTGCTATCTTCCATTATCACGATTTAATTTTCAATTGAGGATTTCCTTTTCCTAAATAACACACACCATTTTTAGACAAGCTTTAGCTACTTTATTCAAAGAAAACTTAAATTAAAATGAGTAAATTGCATTTGATCAAAACTGTTTTCTTTAATTTATATTTAAATTTCCCTTTAAATACTCCAGCCTTATTTTAATTGGAACCCCCCCCTACCAGCACAACCCGACACTCACGGTTTCCCTCTCTGAGGCGCCGACCCTGGAACCCTCGCATGTTTCCGCTGAATCAGATCATCGCTTTTTAGTCATCAGGGGTCACAACCCACTTTGAAATCGCCAGTGATCAAAGGGTGAGAAATGTCGACTCAGAGAGTGGTCCATGATTAATTCGAAGCAACGATTTGCTTTGCTGGCCGCGACCTTTAAGGTGACAAATGATAGAGTCTCGAAAAAACAAAAACAAAATGGCGCCCATTGGTTCTGGTGGCAGGAATACAGACAGCAAGCCCGACAGATTTTCAGACCGGATGCGTAGCGAATGGCGGGGCAGGGGGTTCGTATGTCCCCGGGCGCCAAAGTATAAGGACGCCGAAATAAGGCTTACAACGCCACATTAAAATAAGGGAGCAAGGGTAAGATATCAATAAAAGTAACAATGTGGGATTGGGACACCTATTTTTTTTAGTTTTCTACCGACGCAAAATATCCTGTCAATGATGAGTACGCATGTGTTAAGACACTTTGAGAGCACAGTTGCTATGACACATTGCTGGTACAGTGGACACGGGATGCTGAGAGGGTTCTGTTGTTTTTGTCAAGGGCACCACGCACCGGTAAGGACCTGATAAGGCCCCCGGGGCATTGTGCTAGCCATACAATCCCTTGCTCGTTAGTGGTGGCTAAATAAAACTTGTGAACGCTACTTCACTTGCCCCAAAGTCCGTCATGGACTGGAAAGGGGGTTATTGTGTTTTTATAAGTTTTTGTTAGGAGATAGTGTCTTAGACAAGGCACTCTTTGAGTAACAACTTAACAACCAGTGGGGGACCTCGAACAGTACCGTTGGGGTCATTAGACAGTTCCGTGGGGGGTCGTTGGACAGTACCGTGGGGGTCGTTGGACAGTACCGTTGGGGTCATTGGAAAGTACAGTGGGGTCATAGGACAGTACCGTGGGGGGGTCATTGGACAGTACCGTGGGGGTCATTGGACAGTACCGTTGGGGGTCATTGGACAGTACCATGGGGGTCATTGGACAATACCGTGGGGGTCATTAGACAGTACCGTATGGAACTTTGGACAGTACCGGGGGGTCGTTGTACAGTAACCTATGGATCACTGGACAGGCAGGACCGTTTGGAACTTCGCCAGGACCGTTGGGAACTTCGGAGAGTACCGTTGGGAACTTCGGAGAGTACCTTAGGGGAACTTTGGAGGTTACCGTAGGAAACTTTGCGCAAAGCAATAGGTGCTAAGTGCAGCACCGTAGGGAAATTTTGACATTGCATGAAATTTGTGTGGCATTAATAATTAAATATTTTTGCAAAGTACTATTCAGACCTTAGATAAGTTGTTAACAGTGTAATTATTATTGTTGCGGAACCGTTTTTATCAGGTAACACATGCACGAAATATTATGACATCTGTCTGTCTACGAAAGACGATAGATTTATCTTTATTGCTTTCAGCTCTTGGTGTGGCTGATGAGACCAATCCTTGATTGACAGTCTCTTCCACAAGTCACACACACGAAAGCAGCGGGGCAGTGTTGCCTGGCTCTACTCCTCGCTCTGGTTTCAGCTGTTTCTGCCCTGGTTTCGTCTTCTGCTCTTAGTGATCCTTTTTTCACTATGAACCGCCACGTCGATCTACCCACTGCCAGGTTTTTCCCAGTTTTGTAAATCAATTTTAGCTAGTTTTCATTTCACTTGCACGAATTAAGACTGACAAAATCGATAAATAGTGTAGTATTATTTCTTTAATTCATTTAACTTTTGCTTAAATAATTAAATAACATTTTCTTGCCTTGTAATTGTAAGGTTTTTAAAAAATCTTAATTGAGATGTCGTGCTTGATTTTATACACTTCAAACCTGATCATAGAAATGCGCTGATCAACGAGAGATTTCAAGGTTTCGGGCACTAAATTTTTGTGTGTCTCGAAACTTGTAAAATAAGTAACACAGTCTGTAAGACATTTGGTTTTCATAACTTATTTCATTAAAAATGTCTTATTTTTGTTGGTCTATCTAACTTTTTGAGACTCCATGATGAAGTGTTATAAAATGCATACTTCCTTTATTCAAGTTAACGTTACTAAGTTGCTTAGTTTGAAATATTTTTCAAAAATTAATTCCTTTAAATTACTACGAGAAAGACATCAAGTTTAACTAGCGCAATTAATGAGGTTCTTACATTTATGTTATTTTATAACTTTAATTTATTGAAGGTTTAAAGACACAGTTTTATTTTGAATGGCGTCTACTAATCTGCAACAGAGGCCCGAAGGAAAGGGTGAGACATGGTATCATTATTTCAGTAATGTCATCAAGTCAATGAATGCATTTCTTGTCAAATTATTTTAGTAGATGGCAAATTGTCACATTGCTACAAGAATTTTAAAAAATAAAATAAATATTTCAAATTAGATTAACACATGGACTAAGTGCCAAACAAAAATAACTGCCCTAATAGATTTAAGTGCCACAACCTTAAAATAGCCGTATGTTAATAATACACGTATAACAAACATAGTGATAATAGTAACTTTTAACCATACACTCAGTACTAATACTAACCTGAACACCGATTATCTGGCAACTTAATGAGAGCCATATCTTTGTTTTGACATAAACCCGATATCTCCTTTGCAATAAACCCAGCGGACCAGCTCATAAAGGCGTTATTATTATGAATTAATTTAAACTAAACTAAAGTTTCCGTCATTCCTTTATCACCTTCTATAAACTGATTCGTTTTTGTTTTTGGTTTTTTGTTCAATCTGATGATGCTTTATCGGCTGCTGCGAAGGTTTCTGTTTTGTTATAAAGCTGTTCAATAATGCCTCTTTAGATGGGAAACATAACCACGATCTCAGATTTAATTGGAAATAGCCAGGGGACGTAAGGCAGGATTGAGTGAATTGATGCGTGAGTGGCTTTTCTTGTCTTAACAAAATGGCAGAACATTCGTCAGGCTTGCGTGTGATATTCTTTACACAATTAGGTCAAAAAATTGGATCTGAGAAAAAATATATGAAATTTTGTAATGATGTTTTTTGAAAAATAATTTTGTAAAAGGTAATTTGACCCAGGTGAATTTGACACAAAGGTCACGTTAACCTTCAGCTTTGTTATATAGGACATAATGTCAGCCTTGTTATGTCAGTGTCAATTTGTTTTGTTATATCAGTTATTGTCAGCATCGTCTTACCAGTTAAATTCAGCTGTGTTAAACCTGTTCCTGTTAAAGTCAGCTGTGTTAAACCTGTTCCTGTTGAAGTCAGCTGTGTTAAACCTGTTCCTGTTGAAGTCAGATTTGTCTTTTCATTGAAACTTGACTTTTTCATTCCAGTGATTGTCATATTTTTACATTCAATTGAAAGTCAGCTTTCTGATAACAACGAGTCTGAGCCATGCACTGTTATAAGTTGTAGTTATATGAACATCAAACTTGAATTCGTTTAGTTTGTAGATCAGAGTGGCACAAAAATAAAGTTCTATTCTGAGTACCAAATCATAGTGATATATAAAGTAGTCAACTCAACAGTTTTGAAGAATTATTAGATTTAGATTTGTTTCATTCACACAAGAACAAAATAGTGCTATAAAAATGATTTTTTTTTAAAATTTCAAAATAAACGCACAATACGTGAAAACAAGGATCGATGGAAGTTTTCGACGCAACTGTCCACAGTCAGAGGCGTCACTAGGGTTGGTGTCACCCGGGGCGGCCCGCCCCCACCGCACCCCCCTAGCGACGCCACTATCCACAGTATCACAGACACTTAATGTTTTTACATCTTTTAATCTGATCTTAACTCCAACCGTTAATAATTGGCTGTAAAAACTGTATACATACCTGTGAACCCCCCACGCCTTGTAACTACGGTCGTTCATGAGAAACTCTGACATGGTTTTCTTTAAAGCTACAATCAAGGTATTGATTTATACCTGCGCTGGCTTCACTTGATTCAAAGGAAGAAAAGACTCCTAGGGCCTCTAGCAGATGAAAAATGGCCGTGCAAACAAAACCCGCCTGGATCTCCTGTGGTAATCCCCGATTGTGTTGGATTACAACGAGTTTCGTGTTGTCAAATTCTCTTTGATATTTTTTGTCGCATGAATTATTCAAAGTGTTCAAGCGTAAACTTTGTATGGTCAAAGGATGTTAGTTTTGTTTTTTTTTTTTTTTTTTTCATCACCGCTTTTTTTGCTGATGGTTAATAGCGAGTGCAGCAAACAGCACTGGGGTATGAGTTTAAGTTGATCTATAATCTTTCATATTCGAAGATTTATTCCGATCAGATTAAAACAAGATGTCCGGCCATGTCAGTAGCTCTTGTCAGATAATGGCTGCCATGGGTGGTAATGGTTGAGCTGTCAGACCTTGTCAGTAACTCTTGTCAGATAATGCCATGGGTGGTAATGGTTGAGCTGTCAGACCTTGTCAGTAACTCTTGTCAGATAATGGCTGCCATGGGTGGTAATGGTTAAGTTGTCAGACCATGTCAGTAGCTCTTGTCAGATAATGGCTGCCATGGGTGGTAATGGTTGAGCTGTCAGACCTTGTCAGTAACTCTTGTCAGATAATGGCTGCCATGGGTGGTAATGGTTAAGTTATCAGACCATGTCAGTAGCTCTTGTCAGATAATGGCTGCCATGGGTGGTAATGGTTGAGTTGTCAGACCATGTCAGTAGCTCTTGTAAGATAATGGCTGCCATGTGTGGTAATGGTTGAGATTTTTTTTTAAATTGTCGAATAAATATCTAATCACGTATAAAGTAGTGGGACGTGGTGGTCGAGAGGTAGCGCTCTCGACTGTCATACCGATGGTCACGAGTTCGAATCCACACGAAGGTGAGGATTTGTTCTCGGGGCCTGAGGAGTCCCCGAGTCACCCAGCTCCGAATGGGTACCTAACTAGACAATAGTTAGGCGGCTGGGGTAATGCGTGGAACCCCCATAGCCGTGGCCTGTGACCGCTGCATCACTTGCCAACAGATCATCTCTCATGGTCTGTGGACGCAATTATCTTCTGCATAGAAGGAGCGTCTGTATATCTAAGATAAGATAAGATAATGTAGCAAGGAAAATGACCAATTAATGATTAATCTAATAAATCAATGTTTAATTTGCTAAGAAAGTTCATTAATTATTTAAATTATTGAAAATAATTAATTTTTAAAAGCAATTACACGACAGGCTTAAATTTATATTATTCATTTAAACGCTCCTTCCATACAGAAGATTATTGCGTCCACAGACCATGCATTCACAGGCAACGGATATGAGGGTTCTACGCATTACCCAGCCAACATTATTTCCCTAACTGACCTTCACACAACATCCTAAAAAGCGCTGACTTGCACAGGACACTGGTCTTGTGTCCGTGTTGAACATGCCTGATCTGCTTATGATCTTGAACTTAGTGTAAACTTGTTTGAACAGAACAAATGTTCTGTGTATAACTAGCGTCCTCAATACATTAGAAGGTCACTAACGGTGTGCACAGATTCTAACCCCACCACCACCCACCCAATACCTCTCTCGAAAGCATCAGATAGTACTGCAGAAAAAATGACACTAAAAATGTTAAATCCAGAATTTTACTATGCTTGAAGTCTATTATCACTGGGCATGTTGTAGAAGACTTTCCATTACTCCGTATTCCTAACTGGGAAAAGCCTTGATCGCGTGTAGGCAGCATAAAAAAAATAATAATTAACACCTTATTCGTTTTTTCACCTTGGCTGATGGCAAAAATAGGTCATTAATAATTCCCTCTGATATATATATATATATATATATATATATA
>MUZC01000118.1:271988-306696 GCA_002072015.1 Radix auricularia | reverse complement strand
ATTGAACTACTTATTTTTAAATATATCCCCTAACAATAGTACGTGTTTTAAATTTAATTAAATTAAATACTTAGGTTATAAGCATTTTAAAAAATGCAATAAAAGGGCACAAAATGTGAAGGAAAACGAAATAGTGAAAAAAGAGATTATGAGATCTTAGAAAAAAAAATCATAGCTTTCGAACCACTTGGGATAAAAAGATGATCTTTATGTTTTTACTAATCATCAAACAATTTCTATGACTTTTATATTTATAAAATTAATTTGAAATTTTCATTCAAGTGCCTCAACTTTAATACGTTATTTAACTTCTTTTCAGTGCTAACTGTTTAAAAAATAACTTAATGAAAATACTAATTGCCTGTTTTTATTACTTCCCTTGAAATTTTCAGTTTAATGACGTCATACATCTTTATTTTTAGCTTAACAAAATTATCGATTAATTAATCGGTAATTTTTCAAAAGTTAACAATTAAATTTAATTTAATCGATAACAGCCCTAATATATATATATATATATATATATATATATAACAGAATGACTTTAAACCATCGTAGTCTCTCTAGATATGAGTTAATTTGAATGTGCTAGAATTTGAGAACAAACTCTACGTAATTAATTTGAGCATTATTGTGCCTTAATCTAATAACATTGTTTATTAATGATATAGGATTTTTTTTAATAACACATGGAGCAACATACGTACACAAATAAGGTAACTAAAAATTATTACAATTTTCAATATAACTTAACTTTTTATTGTTTATAGCAAAAGCTATTATTTAGGTATTTCACGAAGACATTAGTTTTTGAATTTTACGATGAACAAATTTAAACGTCTAAGCGGACCGCATTTGGCCCGAGGGCCTTGGGTTTCCCACTTTTGAGCTCAAGTGACATCCTTTTAGACGACCCTGGACCCAGAGAACAAAAACATATCTGTGATCTCGGCGTCCGTTACGCTTGTGTTATTCCTCCACTGGCATTAGGACCAGCTTTGAGAGCTCATCGCGTCCACCCAGCGTGCCATGGACAGCGGATATGACGCCGCGTTGGGTTTTAATTTGGCTCCTGTCTGTAGTCTCCCCTCGTGAGCTGGCCCACAGTTTGTTTGATTAATTACCACAGCGCCATGTTTACTTTCAATCTCCGGAGATTTTCACAGGGTTTTTAAGTATTGGCTTGAGACGAGCGATTTTTATACACTTTTAATCCCCCACAGTGCAATAAGCTCCACAGTGGGGCGATAAAAAAAAAAAAGTAAACTTTTTATCACTCGGTTATGAGATGTGAAAATATTTTTGTTTTAAATTTAATTCAAGAAAACATTGTTTATCAACATTTTTAAAAAATGTTAAATTTTATTATTTAGTGCGCCGCGCTCAAGAGGCGGGAGGGGGTTACGTCCATGTGTGACGTCACGGTGTTATATTAAATTTTAATTATTTTGTTAATGAATTTATTTATTTTTTGGAGTGTTTGACGTACTTTGGGGGGAGGGGGTATCCGAGATTTGTGACAGNTTTTTTTATTTTTTTTTTTTTAAAGATAAAGGGGGTTGCGGCGGAAACCTCAAACTTCTCTCATCGATCTCCGCCGCAGCCCTTTTTCGGACATAGCGTTTATTTTAAAATATTTTTTGTTACATGTACATTTTATTTTGGCTGAAGGCCTTACAGTTTGTTTTTGTTTTTTGCTTTTTTTCTTTTTTTCCAAAATTTTGATGATACAATTAAACAGTGTTAAAGACAACAGACAACTAAATTTTAACGTGTTAGGAGCTTACAAAATCATGGTGAGGTGAGTGACTTCCCCGTGGAGTGAAATATGAGTATGAAGGGGACGATAAGTGACTTGGTGTGAAACATAACAAATTTAAACATGGGTGATGGCTGTTCCCCCGTGGACTTCTCCGTGTCTCCTTTCCTTGATTCTGCCGTTTCCTATCTGAACGGAAAGAGCAAATTTTGTGTCGTACTTTATGTGACGGCCCCTCAGTGTTTAAAAAAAAATAATTGCGCAAGCTCTAAATAACTACATAAAAAATTGTAACATTTCTTTAGTTATAAAACACTGAATGCCTTTAGGAAAAAAATTACTTCCCTGTTACATGATCATGCATCATGGGTATTACACATACTAGATCGCTGACAATAATTTTGATTGAACACTTTACAAGAGTTTACAATCTTATGTAAGTAAAATAATATCTAGCCAAGTATAAGGCGTTATGTATAAATGTCATTTTGCTACAAAAATTGGATATGAAATATTTACCCCAAAAAATGGCAACAGTTGTAAATCAACTAATAAAAAAAAGTTTATTGTAAACCGCTGACTATTACACAAATTAAATTTAATATATTCAATTCACATTTTATTTTTGTTTTAGTTTTCTCAAATGAATTTTTAGAAAATTTTATTAAATTGTGGTTAATTTATCGCAGCAACTTTTTCTTTGTTCTCCAAAAATACATTTAAAAACATCGACATCTGTCAGGACACAAAGTTAAACAGCTTTTTTTTTATAAAAAAAAAATAGTTCACTAATACGCAAAGAGATGATGGGTCTTTAATTTTAAATTTATATAATTACTATTATTGTTATCGTTGTTGTTATTATAATTTAAAATAGCATAATATTTTTTACAGTTCAACAAAAGTCTTGATAAACATTCAGGAAAAGTAATTGAAAAGCAACCCGCTTTCTCCTAACATATACGATTATTTATTTTTACCTTTGTTGTCGGATCAATGACCTTATTGTACTTCAACATATATAGAAAAACTCAACCAGCTTTTAAGCTGATTACTGCAAGCCTTCAATACAACTATTAGAGGAACTTCTTTGGATCATCATTGTATTGGAATACTTATTTCCTACAGTACACACTTGCCCAGGGGCGGATACAGAAGTGATTTGATAATGGTGGGAAAAGTTGTTTTCTCGAAAATATCATGTTTTCAAATTTTTACTGGATCCGTTTTTTAAATTTAAATTTAATTTTATTTTTTAAAACATTTTCATAAATCACAAGCCATAGGAGCACTTAATTCCTCAAATAAAGAAGCATTTTATTTAAATTTCAGACAATGGTCTAGAAATCCAAAAGATTTTTTGCGCACATAACGGTATCGACTTTAGCACAAACAATTGATGGGAAACATCATATGATCAGAATTTTTTTTACTTAAAATACGGGTGGCACTGATTAAAGAAAGTCTATTGGATTAATAGGGAAAACTGTAATTGATTAGTTGATTAATTTAGAATAATTATATTTTTAAAGCGCATATAAAGATCCCGTTAAGTCGCGATTCTTTATTTTGTGAATTTGGTTAAATCGCTGTAATCCATGGCTCCAAAATTGTGTGACGTAACGCAGTGAATTCTGCTATATACGAAGTAAGGAAGAAAACCTTTGTTTAAATATGCCCGTCTGTATAAATAATAATATGATGAGGGAAAAGTATGCAAGTAATAAAAAATATAAATTATTATTAAATTGGATAAAAAACGATGTTAGAAACATTTTCGAAAACTTCATTGTAATTTTAAAATGATTGAATAAATGAGCTCTCTTTTCTTACCTTTGCCCGATCAGTGTATGTAAACATACTCATACCTTTTCCCGATAACTGTGTGTAAAAATACTCTGACCTTAACTCTGGGAAATAGACTTGTGAGTCGAATCACTTTCATTAAATAGAAAAGACGTAAACAAGGTAAAGGTTAGCATTACAGGTTTCGCTGTTTTGTTTCGTCCTGTCAGGCTAACCTTTGCCTTGTTTACGTCTTTTCCATTTAATTTTTTATAATCCTGATTGCAGTCTCACCCCTCATTTTGTTTACGAATCACTTTCACTATACCACTCAATCATACGTGGTTTCATGCGTCCATTGCTGTAAGAAAGGATCCTTTAGAGACGTTTTATTTGGCGTTGTTCGCCAGGGTTGTTGGATTCGGATTGCAGTCACTTCCGCAACCTTACTCATGTCCCGGGCCAACGTAGAGGCCAACCCTTTCCGGCGAGAGATAGCCGGGGACGTTAGGGAGACCAAAGAAAAAAATCCCCATTTGAAGACAGTGTTGTATGGCACTGCTCACCAGATTAAATTTAAGCAGGTTGCTCAGGTATTAGCCAAGGCCTTAAGAGACTAAGTCTCAGGCAAAAAGAATATGTAGTTGTAGTAATGACATTTTAATCGATCTAATTCATTTTAATCAATTATTTTTAACGATTAATTAATCGTTAATTACCGCAGCCCTAAATTTTCAAAAATTGGATTAATTAGAGATCTAGTTTTAAGGTTATTTAAATGTGCTTAAAATAAGCACATAAGCAAATCCAAGTTTTATAATTGATCGCCCAAACACTCACAGAACACTTTTATCATGATGAAGAGAGTTTAGAGATAAAGTTTCTCCCATAGATGCCGTCAGTGCTTGCTTTGAGTGTGTCTTGTTTCCTTCATTCCCGGGACTCGTTGTAAAATCTCCCTTTGATAAACTGTTTGAGGCTAACAATCAATATTCTCGCTGAACCCACAAAGAACACATGTGCGTGTAAATATTTCAGTCTTTCCTGTCGTGTAAATGAATTAGTTTAGTTTGAACGCTTTGTTTCTTTAAACAAAAATGTATGACTCAATTCTTCCTGTCTTCTCACATTTTAATCTTGTTTGCTGAAAGGTTTTCACTCATTTCTTGGATGTCTTAAACCTGCGGGTAGTTTCACGGGCTTAATTACGTGAAGGGGAGGTAGGGCCTCCATTATAAGGCTGCGGGTTTAAGGTAAGTTCTTGAAAAAGTTTAAATAATGTTTCTTTCGTCAAATGATATCTTTGGTTTCAATGATAATACTGGGGCCGCGGTGGTCGAGTGACAAGCGCGCTCGACTGTCGTTCCGGTGGTCACGAGATCGAAGCCAAGGACCCGTTCCCGGGGCGCCCCCGAGTCCCACCCAGCGAAAAGCGGCGGGGTAATGCGTGGAACCCCTAGCCATGCGAACGCTGCATCACTTGCCAAAAAACAACTGCTGCCTTGCAGATGGTCTTGGCTGACCAAAGGCTATGGAAGCAAATCCAGAAAATACAGCAGGCTGAAGTCGGAGACCACGGGCCGATTGGCGCAAAACCCGTGGCACGCAAAACTCAATATTCAATATTGAGAACAAAGAAGAAGAAGTGATAATATAAAAATGAATTTATTTTATTGAAAAAGTTAAGTTTTTAATTATTTTTTTACATCACCAAATTGCTTTCTATCTTTTATTTAAGTAAAATGTGCAAAATAGCCTACACTATTCTAAAGATATTTCAAAACTGTATACACTCAATGAAACTTACGACAATTTAAAATTTAACAATAACTAGAAATATTCTTACTAATTTCCTCATGGGTTTACGCAGATGTAGAATATTTAAAGAAATAATCCTTAATTATTTAACATAAAAAATAACAATTGAAATTAAGGTCCAAAATTTGACCTAGTTGTGATCCCCACTTTGAGAACCGTTGATCCCCATTTGTCAGGAGGTCACCAGCAATGACCAGTAAAGCTGTTACGATCCAACAGTGATGTGACATCAAAAGGAAACCATACCACAACGCCATGTATATCAACATTTGCTTCTTTAACCGTATCTCTATACGAAAGACCAATCGTCTATTGTCACGAAATTCACGTCTATTTTTACCCACCCGGCTATTTGTACGGGTTACCAAGTCGGAAGCGCGTTAAGTCATCGAGATTAAAGGATCTGTATCTCGTCCTGCTTCACGTGGTAGCCAGGGGCGCACACAGGCAAAACCAGAAGACTAACTGCGGGAGTTCAGGGGTGTAGCCAGCGAACGTGTTACAAATACTTTTTTTTTTTTTTTTGCTGAGAAAAACGGATGTCATTTTTTAAAATAAAGTTATAAAACGTACGCTGATATTTACTTAGAATAAGTATGAGTTTTATCAATTCTTCTTTGGCATTAATATTTGAAACGGTTTTTCTTTTGTACAGAAGATTTTTATGAGAACTTTTCACGGTTATGGCTGAATCTGTTGGTGAATAACCCACATAAAAAGGTCGGCCCCAATTCTTGCAGATTGAATCATGGACAGGCGTGTTTTCTATATTTAATATTCACAAGTTTGCACGTGGGTTATGGCGGCAAGTACTTGCTTTTGTAAATTGCACCTTTTAATGTTTTCAATAGCTTCATATGTTATCTTAAAGAGATGACATGCCCAAGATTAAAAGAAACATTAAATACCGGTACACTTAGCTTCGATACACTAGACACCAGGCCAAGGTCGTTTTATTGACACAGATGAAGGACACATTATGGGTACAAGGTTAATGTCAAGGACTTACAGTTTTTCATGTTCTTTTGGTGCAGCCTATATTTCTTGGCAAACTTATGGTGCAGCCTAGATTTCTTGGCAAACTTTTCGTAGGTTTTAACAGAAACAATGGTTCCCAATTACACCACACGTACCCTGCACAGCTAGAAACTCCATTGTCTGAGATGATGGTCTTTACCAATAATTTGAGAATCCACTTTAATTTCATAGTTTTAATGGAACGACACTGGAGGATTTAAAAACTTTAGTTTCCCCGGGGCCAAACGTTTCATTTGTCTCATTTAAGACTTAACTCCTGCATTTTTCAATCGACTTCAAGGGGCAGCCTTTAAATTAGACCATGGTGATTTAAATATGTCAATTATTTAGCTCACTATATCCGTGAGGATTTAAAACGCGACAGGGGCCATTATTTCCATTCGAAATAAAATGTGTCAAGAGTTACCTAACATGCCTTAGGTTGTTTTTTTTTTTCATTTTGCTTTTCATTAAAATGCTGAAAAGCTATAAATTTTTTTTTTTTTACACAATACATGTTAGTTTTTAAAAAAAATTAATATATATTTTTTTACATACTTTGTAGTTTAATATGAAAAAGTCGACAGTTATTAAAAGTTATACAAAATTTTAGCCAAATCTATTGATTTACAATGTGTTAATAACCTAAATATTTACTAAAGCTTTTTATATTTTTTTAAAGGTGTATTGTATGTTTCTGATAAAAACAACAACTTAAGAAATAAAATATATTGAATTTTCTATACAGACTTTCCTTCCTCACAGAAGATTATTGCGTCCACTGACTGTACCGGTCTTTTGACAAGCGATGTAGCGTTCACAGGTCACAGCTATGAGGGTTCAACACGTTACCCAGCAGCCTTTGTTTCGCAGACAAGTGTAAGTACACATTGGGGGCTGGGTGGACATAGGGAACCCTTGGCCCCGGGAACAAATCCTTGCATGGATTCGAACCCGTAACCATCGATACGCCAGTCGAGCTCGCATGCCCCTGGTATGGAATCTACTGGAAATATTGTCATGTAAGTTTCAAGTTGCCCCTCATGTCATGTATTGCTCTTACTTTAATCTCAAACGAAAGCTCCAAATTGAAACGTCAATGTGTGATGCCCGTTGTAAAGTGATTCAATGAATTGTCTTAATTAAGTTTCTGAAAACGGCGTTTACATTACTTCGAAAGCTTCACGTATTTATTTATTGTAATGCACACACACTTCTGGGCTAGGACAATCTCTTAAATGTCTTCAAGGAAGACGCTATCACCGTTGTAAACTCTGATTCCCTCCCTTGCAGACACCACAGCGACGTTCATGTAGCAGCCAGCCCCCAGAATGTGACAGACGCACAACTCGCGACCTCCTCGCCCTGTCACACGAGATCAGGTCACGAGATGGTGGCTTCTGTTTGGAGTTCCCTCTGGGAGTTACGGCCCCTGGCTTGATGTTGACCGAGTGGGGGTTAGCGTAAATCATTCTGTATTCAATTAATATTCCCGGCATTCTAAGGGGAAGCCTTCCCTTCAATTTGGGGATTGTATTCCCCTTTACTCCAGAAATAGAGAAACTCGTATATTTGATAGCTTCCCCGGTAACTTTTATATAACAATCCATCGAAATTTACAGATTAGATTCTTTGAATAGCGGCGACATTTTTCTTAGAGTGGGTTTTGCAATCGCCGTTTTTAAAGAAATGATTGAAGAATTTTTTATTTTATTTAAATTGTGAACTTGCACTTGTATAGCTATAACGAACATATTTTCTTAACTCTATAGACAATGGTTGATGGACACTGTTATCATGTGTTTTGACTGATGTACAGTTGTACAAAAAATCTATTGAATGAAATGTTTCCAATTTCGTTGACGTATTCTTGATTGATTTATTTAATAAAGTAAAATTATTTTATTAGTGCATAAACCCATCCCCATTCAACCCATAAGAAATGAAGTAACATTATACGAATTAAAAAATCTTGGAAGAAATTAATACATTAACATTCACTCTTTATGTATATTTTTTTAAATTGTCTTTTATTACATTAAATACGGTATATTCGTACACTTAACTTTACAATAACAACATAAGTGGCTTGAGGTTTCTGATAAGACATTGTACACATGAAGTTATTGAGTTATTTATTGTTAAGCTTAAATAACACGCAACACTAACACAAATATATCATAACTTGACCGTAAACAGCGAAACAACACCAACAGTAATTCAAGTAGATATCAAAAAGAAAGTCAGAAATATAAAATCAGACTAAAAAAAAAAAAAAAGGTTAATATGAACAAAACACACTAGTTGGATACCACAAAGACGATCAAACTACAAACGTGTGCATTCAAATAAATAATTCCCAATTGAAATAATAATTTCTCTCTTTCAGAGTCACTATGTAATTAGAACAAAGTAAGTCGTGTAATGTCTCGTCCTGCCAGTTTCTACTATACTTTCTTCAGATATTTGTTAGGAATATATTTTAAACTGAAAAAGTAAAGCGGTTTTATAAATTCAGTGAATTTTTAATACATATTAAAATATAAAAATGATTCCAAATCTAAGCGTAACTTTTATTTTTTAACTTTAAAATTGCTAAATATAAAAATTATCCATACTTTTCACAAAGATATTTTCCGTTAATTGGTACGGACCCCAAATATTGTTATTTTTCTAGTGATGGCTTTGGTAGAACCAGATATTATCGAACTTCAAAGGGGGGGGGGACAGTTAATACCAATGAAAATCAAAGCTCCATTTGCTTGCAGCAATAAAGTATTTTCCATTAAATCCCCAGTCTCAAAACATCCCTTTTAATACATTAATAAAAAAAAAACTCTGTTAGTTGCTCCACTCCAAAACCTTTCATGTACAAGTGTGAGTCTCCTTAATATCTTCCCCTCCCTGTCCTCCTCATAATGGCACTAAAGCTTTTGGACAAAGGGATAAAAAAAAAACCACTTGAAGTTGACTTTAAACCCGGCCCCTCCCCCTCCCACAACTTGCTCAGTACATTGAAACATCATGCGGGTACCCACAGATGGCGAATTTTTAGCGGCGGACTCACAGTCATGGCTCCTGGTTCCCTTAGGACACCACATTGGACTTACAACAATGTCGACCCCCTAGCCCCCACCCTTCGTGGCTCGCTAACGGTCAGACGGAAACGACAGATGTTAATACGCTGGACATCGCGGTCCAAGTCCACAAGGAAGAGATAGAGAGGGATGGGGAGCCGGTGGGGGATGGGGCGTTTAGATGTTTGGCCGGTGGGGCTGTTGAATTTTCCAGTGGGGTGAATTTAATAACGGTGCCTCGACCGGTGTCCGGTTACAGAGACGAGGCGCCTCATTTCCATAACACATGAATTTTCCATCTTGGTCAAAACGGGCCGAGGGGAGAGGGGCGGTGTGGGGTGGTAGTTATGAAATGGACAGAAGTAAGACACGCGACAGACGTTTACAAACAGCAGTGGCTTAAAAGTAGTTTGCGATATCACTACGTCATGCCGGACAGCTTAAAGTGAAATTAGAGTTGTCCGGTTAATCCTTTGCCCTGCATACAAAATTAAGTAATTCATCATGTAAATTGTTCGAGGTAATTAAAATTTACAGAACATAATGTAAGCGATAAAAGGTTCGATCGTGACAAAGGAGCGGTCTTGTAAAGTGCTATTTAATGATTGTCATTTTTTTATAGTGTGAATTATGATTGAACGTATCAATAAGGAAAGATCAATAATTATATTTTCGGAAAATTCATTGATATAGATTTCAAATAAAACTTCATAGGCAATATTATACGTAAGGTTAATTTAAGAAAATTTAATTTTAATACCAGCAGAGGTAAATATTTTTTTTTAAATTTTCAAAATTAAAATTACACTTAAAATAACAACACAAGATTTACATTTACTGATCCCCAATACAAATGGTCCGTCCTCCGCCGCAATTATTGGTCATCTACTGTATGTATGTGTGGTCATTAGTCATAGGTTGTGTTTGCTGTCATCTTTCGAAAATGTGGTCACCCCCATACGTTGTCATTCACCTTGCATCTAGTTGCACAGTAACTTGTTAGAATGTATGGACTCTTGACCTTAGAGCCTGCCCCCCCCCCCCCCCCCCCCAAAAAAAAACAAAAAAAAACAAAAAACAAAAACAAAAACCAAAAAAAAAAAATTGTTTCTGCTTGTAAACTGTTGTAGTCACTCTAAATAACACTTGCTGATATAGGAGAACATTGAACACTTGGAGGTGAGCTCTGCGTGGACAAAGTTGCCAACAAACTGAACTGACGGAAGACGCCGTCAATTTCTCACATTCATATGATTAAGTTTTGTCTAAAAAAATTTACATCTGTCGTATTTTTTGGTTTTCATTACAAACTGGAAACTGAGAAATTGACTCCATCTGTTATGATTATCTGAAGAAGAAAACAAAAATAAATGACCTGATTTAATAAAATATAATAGTTGTTGACAATTTATTTACCACTACAACCCTTGTAACAGGGATGCCATTGGGTGTTGCTCACGCCGCAAAAAAGTAACGTGTTTATAAGTATTTATGTCGTGAGGATGTGTAAGTAGCTGCTTTGAAGTAATTCAAGTGCGAAATGGTGCTACCGATGTATAATAGCACTTATGGTAAACGCTCCTGCAATTATTGGAGTTGAAAAAATATTTTTAAAAAAGCCTACAAAAAACCTCTAGAAACTGACGACTGACGAGTGCCATATGGCACTGGGAAACTTGGGAAATACCAGGTCTGAAGGGTCGCGTCATGCGCAATGTAACACAACTCCATGATCCACGTGCTTTTTGGCTACACCCATGGCATCTGATGACGTTAGTGGTGTCATGTTTATGCCAATAGAATGGTGAATCACTGGGTCTCTTGCTAGGGCTTGGTTTAAGGTGGTAGGGTATATGTAAATTAACGGATGAATCACTCCTTTTCTTACCAAGGGCGGATACATAGTGGTAGGGCATATACCATATATGAATATAGTCAAATATGTGGTGTCATACGAAAGGTGGGGTTTAGTTAAATTATTACCGTTGTCATGCGCTTGTGACTTCGTGTGGTCAAAATTTTATTTTATTTGTCAAGAAAGATTTATCAACGAATGTAACAGATAAAATAATTCCATATGGAATATTTCATCAGAATTATGTTTGCATACCTTTTGGAATATTTCATCAGAATTATGTTTGCATACCTTTTGGAATATTTCATCAGAATTATGTTTGCATACCTTTTGGAATATTTCATCTGAATTATGTTTGCATACCTTTAAAAACTCGAAGTCTATTTAACCATTTTTTTTTTCAAAATCCTAGTTATCTAGGTCCATTACGGGAAATTTTTTTCTTATTTGCGTTTACAAGAAAGCTGATTTATAGTTATGTATTATTTCAAATAAGACTGCGATAAAGGCATTAGCTGAAACGCATAATGTTCTAACAGTTTAATAATAAAGCTCAGATTTATGTTTTTCATTATACAACTTTTTGTGTATTTTGTATTCGATTTATAGTTATCAAATTGTTTAAGAATCATAAACTTGACGTGCCATAGATAAGTATACTTGAAAAACAATTTATATTTTTAATGCAATAGTTAATTATAAACACGTTGAATCACAAGCATAGTACATTGTATTCAATAAAGTGTACCAAATATATGATATTAATTTTGGGGAAAATATGTTGTAAATATTATAGCTTTGAAGTGTAGGATAAATGGTGAATTTTTTTTCATGACAATAAAAGTAAGCATCTCTATAACTTAATTAATTATAACTATATTGTCTGTAGCAGCCTAAATTTATTCAAAAGTTGTCCTCTGTGAACAAGTGCTTGTGAAGAAAGTTAAGGACTAATTTATTTTGTGCCGTGTCCGCCCCTTATTTTGGCATTCGTTTGGCGCCGACTCTAGTCGATGCCCACAAGTGATGAAGAGATGACTACTGCGATACGACACAAATTACTCTCTAACAACACGCGCGGCAACAGAAAGTTCATGTGGTGTTTGGGTGTGTGATGACCTTTGACCCAGCTTTCATAGATCACGTGTTTATATTTGTTGTTTCTTGTTTTCGTGAAGAGAAATATTTCTCACTATATACAACTTCAACTTTTGGTCTTGACATGTACAAATTTAGGTCAGTTTTTTTTAGATATTTTATATATTTTAATAGCCTTATTTTGCTATATATGTGGTATAACTGTGACTGGGATGATGTTTAAAACGTTTATTATAGTATTTTCTCTTGCAATATCAGTAAAATAGTTGATAAAAGAGCTTTCTGGTCATTATTTAATGAATTACACGCTGGTTATCCCGAGAATCGTGTTCATTGTTTTAAAAAGTATTATTAGACTGATGTGAATAAGCTTGACAATTCTGATTTTTAGATCCTTTATATTAACTCGTGGCTACTGCTTGATTGCTTGATTGATTGATTGCTTGATTGCTTGATGCCTGGTTTATTTTGTTTGGTTGATTGAATTCAGAAAAAAAACCGTTGGATCGATGTTTAACCCACTTCCTTGAGCTGATATTTTGCAGGCAGACTCGTGCGACGATAAAAATGATTTGTCAAAATTTCAGATCGAAAGTACTGTCAAAAATTTAGTGAATTTCTCGATTACCTCTGTTTATCTCTGTGAAGCACGTTAATTTTTGTGCTAGAGTGTCACAGTGCGTATTATATTGAACAAACATTTTAATATTATCCTGTCGCGCGGTGCGGTCCGTATTATATTGGCGATAATTTTAAAAAAATCCATATCTGTATATATAGATGCTTGTAATTTCTAGTCTGTCTTGCGGTGCGCACTATGTTAACCATGTGATCAAATCGAGCTGAAATTTAGCAGGCAGACTATAGCAGTTTTTTTTTTACTATAAATCCTTTAAATATGAGACATAACTACAATATCGGATTTTTTTTAATTGTTGCGCTATGAGTATTATAATGAACATACTTTTAATTCTGTCTCGTAAATAAAGGATTTATAGTCAAAAACGTATCTTATCTTAGATATACAGACGCTCCTTCTATGCAGAAGAAAATTGCGTCCACAGACCATGAGAGATGATCTGTTGGCAAGTGATGCAGCGGTCACAGGCCACGGCTATAAGGGTTCCACGCATTACCCAGCCGCCTAACTATTGTCTAGTTATGACCAATTTAGAGCTGGGTGACTCGGGGACTCCTCAGGCCCCGGGAACAAATCCTCGCCTTCGCGTGGTTTCGAACTCGTGACCATCGGTACGGCAGTCGAGCACGCTACCACTCGACCACCACTTCCCAAAGTATACTTAGTTTTTTACGTTTTTTTAAAAATAGTAGATCTATTTCCTACCCTGTAATACTTGTGAAATTTATGTTTTTTTGTGCATAGTTAAATTTATGGGTTTTTTTTCTTTTTTTAATCTGATATCATATTTAATATTAGTGCAATGTGTTTCTATGTGTATAATACATATGTGATGGGTTGCTTGGTGGAATAAACTAGTTTTATTCTTTGATTAGTATAATGATGAGATAGTGGAATAAGTTAGAGGATGGTTTGGTTAGGTTAGGATTAGGGTGACTACCTGGCAAGAAAAGGAGCCTAAAATGGGGTTTGGAGACGACTATCTGGCAAAATTAAACTTGATTATTGGATTGATTACGATATTAGAGCTAAGACTTACAATAAATAATTATTTAAGTAACAAAATAGTGATGTGAAAAATGCATATTTTCCAATAGAAAATACCAGGACTGATATTGATTTAAACTGTTGATCGACTATTCAGGAAAAATGTTATCGATTAATCGATTACGAACGATTAATTTTTTATAACTCATATTTAGATACCGTTAAGTATTTCCATGGCTCCTTAATTTTGTCTCGCAAATTCGTTCTGATATGGAAAAAATAAGAAAGAAAAACCTTTTTGTTTACGTATGCACGTCTAAATAAATAATAATAAGACGGGGGAGGAATATGTAAGTAACAAAAAATATCAGTTATTAATAAATTGTGAGAAAATAATATTTAAAATATTCTTAAATTTTAACAGAATTTTCAATGGATAAATTTAAATTAAATGGATATAATTTTAAACGATGAATCCACTAATTAATCGTTTATTTCCCCAAACCCTAAAAAAAACGGCTTTTTTTTTTTGAGGAGGAGGAGGATAACTTTTGACAACAATGTTTGATAACTTTGTGTAGGTCTTTATAAGCTCTACAACTTACATTTTTACCACCGCCCCAATCAACGAATGCCACTTTTTAAAGTTGTATGCCATGTTTACACAGCGGTCTTACAAAAAAACTACCCTAATGATATATACATTTAACAACTATTTAATTAAAATTAAAAGCTACAAAATGACGTCTTATCATCACTCATGAAGATCGAAATTGCTCTGGTATTATAAAAAAAAATTTATTACAGCAAGTAATTTTGTCGCAAAAGTTTGAAGATAATCGTTTTATATATAAACCTGTTTAATTATTTTGACATAACTTTTACGGTTGAAGTTTCATTTGTAGCAGTGTGGTACAGTATTAGACAATGGGTTCAACTCTGATGTAGGATTGATGTGTGTTGGAGGTCTGGAAATATTGCTTTTGGTAGGGTATAAGAAAGATATGCGTAATGGTAAACGTTTGACGGGAAATAGCGTTAGTTGTAGGGATTGCAGGGCTATCTAAGAACAACTGCTCTGACAAGTTCACACATCCTGGATTTAATTTGGTATATTGACTTGTGCCGACCAGTTGTATAACTTTGACAACTTCATCTGCGGAGGTATTGATTTCCCCTTGCGGCGCTTCAGCATACGCTGACTGGTCATTGGTGAGACTTAGAAATGTGAATGGGCATGACAACAAGTCCAGGTCATTGGTGAGACTTAGAAATGTGAATGGGCTAACAATAAGACAGGATCGATACTGTGAGTGGAATCGATTAAGCTACTGTAACATCAATATTATAATGTATGTATTTTTTGTCTGAGGGAACTGAGTGCTTAATAGCACAGAAAATGCTCAGAAAATGCTCAGAAAATGCCCAGAAAATGCCCAGAAAATGCCCAGAAAATGGCCCTTGGGAGCGGAAATGAGATCGACAATATTTCATTTCCCGATTTGTTTTAGCCACCAGAGGACACTCATAGGCCTCCTACACTTTAACGTCAATATTTTGTTTGTGAGGTTAATAAAAACTGTGATTATTTGAGTGGACTTTGTAACTATCTAAGCACTGACATTATTTAAGACATTGGATTTAGTACGTCAGCATAATCGCAATTCATTATTGACAAGTGGCGTTGTCTCTATAAATAGAACTACAAATAAAAACAAAACTGTTTTAAAAGAAACTTTTTATGAATGAGGATCCAATTGCATATATCGATACTAAATTAAAATGTCTTAAGACACACTAAGCGAACAAGACAGTGGAGCAATTGAGATGGTATTGGTATTTCATGTAATAATAATAATAATAATAAAGTGATAGTTTATATAGCGCTGTATCCCAGCTAGGAGCTGGGCTCATAGCGCTTTACATGGAAATAGCAATACATATATTAATTAAAGAAACATTGAAATCATACTAACTACATAAATGACAATACGTTATACATCAGCTACATTAATCATTAAAGGAAATATTGTTTCATTAATTTTCAAAATAAATTTTGAAGTGCAGTCTTGTAGGACTTAGCAGTTTAACTACTACGGATGTGTAATGGAAGAGAATTCCATTGTTTGGCTGCAAAAAACGAGAATGACCTTTCGCCAAATGTTTTAGTTCGTGTCTTAGGAACACAGAGAATTCGTGTATCTGCAAAAGAGCGTAGCTGACGACTTGGTGAGTAGACCGACAAAAGTTCAGTAAGATATGAAGGGCATGAGTCAGAAAAGAAGTTGTGACACAGAACGGCCAGTTTGTAATCAATTCGGGCTTGTATGGGTAATGGGTAGTCAATGAAGTGAGTAAAGTAGCGGAGTAACATGGTCATGTTTCTTTGTCTTCAGAACTAATCTGGCAGCTGAATTTTGAACTCTGTAGTTTTCAATGCATTGCTTTGGCGCACCTGACAGAAGAGAATTTGCAGTAATCAATGCGAGCTAGAACAAGAGCACAGACTACAGTTTTTGTTGCACAATATGTTAAGTAATGACGGATTGAACTGATCTGACGAATGGCAGTATAGGCAGAGCGACAGATTTGATTGGTGAAGTTGTTGGTAGACATGTTGCCAGAAAAAAATGTAGCCAAGATTCCTAGTCGATGTTTTGAACAGTATATCAGAACTAGCCACCTGAATAGAATTCGGAAGACTCAAAGTACTACGTGATTTATTATTACAGAATAGGAGTTTTATTATCATTCAGTTTGAGCTTGCTTAAAGTCATCCAAGACTTTACCTCACCAATGCACTCCTGCATCAATTGGACAGTGAAGTCAAAATATGAGGGATCAGGCTTAGCGTAAATTTGAGTATTATCTGCAAATGATTGGCTTTTAACTAAATGCTTTTCGAGCAGTAGCAGTAGTGACCTTGTATACAGCACGTTAAGTACCGGACCCAAAACGGAGCCTTGAGGCACACCATAAACTATAAGATCTAAGAGGACAAAGATAGAGATTTTCCCACTGTCTAGTGCGAGTAGGAGAACATTTTTTTACCTTTACCAGGGTGGTATCTGTGCCGTGAGAAGGTCTTTAGCCCGACTGATTGGGACTTAGAAGAGTGTTGTCGTTAAGATAAGAAAAAAAATTGTTTTAAGACAAGTTTTTCAATGACCTTAGACACAAATGAAATATTAGATACAGGTCGATAGTTGTTTAAATTATTTTTATCTTACCCTTGCCTTCTCATCAAGGGTTTTATTACAGCAGATTTATATAACGTTGGAAAAGTACCAGATGTTGGACTCTCATTTACTATATGTGTTAATGTTAAGAGACAAAGGTTTATTTTGTGTGTCATTAAAAAGAGATTTGAAAAATAATTTTCAGCTCATTTTTTTTCGCACAATGCATTGTAAAATTTTTTTATTTTATTGTTTTATCTTGAAGATTTTAGATGTAAATTTACGCTCTATCATACCCTATAGCTCGCCACTTAACCCTTGCCCTTAACTCTGTTCATGACGTCTTATTGACGGCATAAGGAAAACTGAATCCATCGACCCAAAAGTCACGTGATATCACCAAAGATTTGATTGACGTCCTACATTCCAAATGTTTAACTAGTAATAAAATCTTCAATAAAAATCTGACCAATAAAAACTATGTTTTTATTATACTCCCTTTCTTTGTAAATTAAGTTCGCCACTTCCTCTTATTATCGTGCGTCTCGGTGCAACGCGAAATAGTGCGGGTGCACACTACTACAGTTTGCATTAGATGAACTTTGCTTTGAAATTCGAGGCTCCGAAACATTTTAAAATTATACTAAATTTAATTAGCTTTTTAAAAAGGAAAATGTGATAACTCATTTTATTGTCGCCACGAGTCTGCATCCAAAATTTCAGCTCGATTTGATCATGGGAAAAGGGCTAAAAAATGTATCCAAATTTTTATTTTTGCGACAGACAAGCAGACGCTACGAGTTAAAACAAAGGAAGTAAAAATTATTTAGATGCTGCATGGGTTATTGAAAATATCCTTGATGAATTATAGTTGTTTTTACTATGAAAGAGAAATGCGTAATATATTTTTGATAACATCAAAACGCGTATATTTTCAATGGAGTTTCGTTATTGTACGCCTACCCTTATGAAAGTTGCCAGAGTTTATGGACACAGGATGAGCTCTCTCGGCACGCGCTCTTTTGTATCGGCTACATACATAGTGTGATACATTTTTTCTTAATTTTTGAAAGACTAATTCAAAAAAGACAAATCAATAATAGTTTCAAAGACTTTTGATATTTACGAGCGTCATTTGGACCAATATGAAACAAGCATGCTGGACTAGGATTGATAGTGTTAGCACAACGAACATGCTGGACTAGGATTGATAGTGTTAGCACAACGAACATGCTGAACTAGGATTGATAGTGTTAGCACAACGAACATGCTGGACTAGGATTGATAGTGTTAGCACAATGAGTATGCTAGACTAGCATGGGTGGTGTTAGCACAATGAGTATGGTGGACTAGCATGGGTGGTGTTAGCACAATGAGTATGGTGGACTAGCATGGGTGGTGTTAGCACAATGAGTATGCTAGACTAGCATGGTTGGTGTTAGCACAATGAGTATGGTGGACTAGCATGGGTGGTGTTAGCACGATGAGTATGTTGGACTAGCATGGGTGGTGTTAGCACAATGAGTATGCTAGACTAGCATGGGTGGTGTTAGCACAATGAGTATGCTAGACTAGCAAGGGTGGTGTTAGCACAACGAGTATGCTAGACTAGCAAGGGTGGTGTTAGCACAATGAGTATGCTAGACTAGCATGGGTGGTGTTAGCACAATGAGTATGCTAGACTAGCATGGGTGGTGTTAGCACAATGAGTATGGTCGACTAGCATGGGTGGTGTTAGCACAATGAGTATGCTAGACTAGCATGGGTGGTGTTAGCACAATGAGTATGGTGGACTAGCATGGGTGGCTTTAACGCTATAGAAGAAAGCCATCATTATCAACGTTATCATTGATAATTGAATACTTAAAAAATGTTTTTTTAATTTATTGAAATACATTTAATGAAAGACGTATTATACTTTGAAAGAAATTCTACAATGTTACAGTTATTTTTTTTAAATTATCAGGCAAATTAAATATACTTACTCAACTTAATATTTTAAAAAATATTCTTCGTCTAATGCCAAGATACATTAGTCCATCTTACAAATAAACAGAACCCTTCGAACTGGTCAACGCCTCTCTTTCAAACACCCCCACCCCCGTCCCCACAAACACAGATAAACAAAAACCGGACAAACCGCTCGTGATTTCTCCCCCTTGCGTGACCATGATAACAGACCAAGGTGACCCCCACTGAGTACAGACTCTGGTCGTTTAGACCCACACCCTTGTTAGCTCTGTTGCTGTAACTAGGTGCTCGCCCCGCCCGGTCATAAATCCCCTCCACAATATCAGCATTTAAACCCGGGGCACCGCCGTATCGGGCGGGAAGTCGATGGGAGACAATCGTCATTGAAAGTGGCTTTTGTCGGACCCGGTCGGCATAAATTAAACCGACGGTCACGAAGGGGGTCGACCCTGGCTAATGACGAACGTCACTCACTGACCCCTTGAGTACCCCGAATTTGCGTCCCTCCCGGGGCCTTCAATCTTCTCCACACGTGGATGCCGCACTCAAATTCTAGAAGCCTCATGTGGGTAGAAACGGAAAGTCACGCCAAGTGGTGCCGTGTATCTTACTTATACGACATTACGTCTAGTTTTAGATTTTAACTGTAAGTCTATGTATAAGCGTGTGAGATACGAGAGAATTATTAAATATCTTATTTGTAATAAAATTTTCTTTTAAAATAATGAAATTTAAAATTTGTATACAATAATTTTTTTTTCTATATAGGAAGGTCGAGATTAGATCCTATAGGCAGCTATGTTGTAACGGTGAAACGTATATTCACAAAGTAATACAACTGAATTTTTTTAAATTTTTCCTCGCAATCTCTCATTCTAGTTTATAACTGCTATCTAAATATATAATTCTCCTCATGGCTAAACAATACCGGACACCAAGCTGTCTAACCCTACTGATCAATCAGCTGGCAAGAAAAGGTTGTGCAGAGGGTGGGGAGTCATCGGGACCAACAATGCGTTCAATTGAGGACAATTAGTTCGTTCTTTCAGAACAACATAATGTATTTCGTAGTATAGTGGTTATTACATTCGCCTAACACGCGGAAGGTCACAGGTTCAAGCCCCAGCTAAGACATTACTATTTTTTTAAAAAAATGTTTGTGTTTGTGCCCGTTCATTTCCCTCTTTCTTTTCAAACATGACTTCGCAACATTTGGACAACTATGTTTTCAAGAAGTCTTCCCCCTTCACTAAATCATTAGCAGCGTATGCTACTACGCGGGTTTGCTAGTCCTAAATCTTTAGTTTCTCTGGTCAAATCTAAGTGTTAAATGATGTAATAAGATTAACGAATGATGTTATAAGCCAAAAAAGAAGCTTGGTCAGCAGAGACAACAGATCAATAGTCAATATACACTTGATCAAACAATGGGTAATAGGTATTGTCAATAAGAATCTTTTATTGAACACTTGGATATACATAACATACCACAGTTTTAATCAAAACCTTTTCGCAAATACCGTCTTTTATCGGGGTAAGCTATTGTTCATTAACTCGCGTTATCTATCGCCGTTACTGTTCATATGAGACCAAGGTCCTTTAAGTTTTACTATTACCAAGTAAATTTTCTGAAAAGAATAGTTACGTGTTTTTATTATAATGATTTGTCCACACCTTTAAAAATGTTTGTATAAATTGTCATCATTTCTAAGACTTTGCAGTGAATGTTTCAACGTGATCCAAGCTGTTGTATCACAAAGTATTTCTATGGTAATTCTAACGGCAAAGTATTTCTAAGGTAATTCTAACGGCAAAGTATTTCTAAGGTAATTCTAACGGCAAAGTATTTCTAAGGTAATTCTAACGACAGTTTGATCGACTCAACAAAATTCTATTTCTTCATGTTATAGAAATGATATTTTTAAGAACCTTACATTTCTAAAGATGGCGAAATGGCATTTTTTGCTTTTCTCAATTGCTACTGATGCTAATAGTGAAAAGAATTGGAAAAATAAAAAAACACATTTACATTTCAAACAACAAAAGTGGTTATGGTAAGACGGGGTATTTTCTTTTTTCTCCAGTTTTGTTCTTCATTTTAATTTTAATTTCATTAAAATATTTTCGAATGATCTACCATTTCAAAATGATAATAATAAATTTGAAACCTACAACTTTTGTTGTCGAGATTTGTTCCTTTGATGATTCTCAACCGTCCGTGGGGGTTGTCAACATAAATTCATCTAAATACTTTGTGTTTCACTTGAGTATAGCTACACATATACATTAGTAAAACCCTAGGAGTGTGTTACGTCGTTGTCTGGTTTACTTGTTATGACAAGACGGACAGGTCAACTCAAGGTATAACTCCAACACTCTTGAACATCTATAACTTTATTAACAGCAAAGGTTACTCCATTTACCAACACGACCTATCTCTCGCTCACAGCAACTGTCTCTCTACTCACTACATCACGCTCACACTCTTACGTCATACCCCTTCATACCGTGCGCACCGCACCGCACCAAACACAAGTAACACATTGACATGTCAGGGAAAACCCAATAACTCCATAATGTTTCCCTGACAGAGTGACGTCATGAACATATACCGTTTACTACTCCGCTGCAACCCACTGCACTTGAGTAATTTGCTCGACAATCTGTGCCCTAGCTTAAAATCTAAACTTCATCAAATTCTGTCAAAACGGCCGCAGATTCACGTTACTATAGTTGTTTGATTAACTCTAAATGGACTCATTTCTGGACACGGGACCAACAAAAACAGCAGAAAAAAAATTGCTCTGAAATCAGGGAAGGAGGAGCGCTCGGTCAAATTGCTATTATTAGACTTGCGACTTGATACAAATGAAAAGACGGGGTATCTCGTGTCTCTTTGAGCGACTTAAAACGTTGTGTGTACTTCCTACAAGCACGCCAGAAATCACTCACGCCGGCCTCGGCCCTGCGGGGATCTTGTCACGCACGTACATCCGTTCTCCGTGCTTAAACAACTGCTCATACGAGGCATGTCGTTAGCCGAGGAGCGGGCGAGGGGATTTATCTATCATTATGATATTGGATTATGAAAGAGATCGGGTGTGAGGACAAACGCTGCGGGTCGTTCTGAGAAAACTTAGTCATAGCATTTCAACGGAATTGTTTTAAAATGAAGTCGCCTGAAATTAATCAAAAATCATCTTGTGCAGGTTAAAAAAATACAGACCATTTGATTTTAGGTCTTCAGATATTACAACTAGATGTCATTAATTGGATTCAATTTGAATTTTGTACTTTTGAGTTTTTACCAGTTTTTTTTTTAAAAGGAAAATTTGCCTAATGCAAATACCTTTCCATTAAGGTACCTTTCATTTTCGAGGATCTATTACGGGAAGAACAATATAACTGTTGATTTTAGGGAAATCAAAACTAAAGCCAGAAATATCGACTATTTCTGCATCCATGAAACAATTTCACTATTCCCACTGATTAAGGTTTTCATGTGCAGTTAAATATATGATTAACAAAAAACATCTCTGAATTGATTTTATCTTATTAGGACCTCTAGTAAGTAGTCGGCCCCCAAAACTGCTGTTTGAAAATTAATGTGGCTCTCCGGCAGAAGAGTTTAGAAAACTCTGCACTAACAAATCAATAGTGCATCTCGTGTTCATGAACGCGCTTGAAAAAAAAAAATCTGAGAATGATCTTTAAAACAAAAAAGATGACCAAATAATATAATTGCAATAAAAAGATTACATAAATTACATCTACCCCATAAAAGTATAAAAAGCAAAAGTGTATTAAAACAGAATTTAGTATAATATATACATATAAAATAATTTAGTTTGGTTGTATGACTTTAAATTTTATCTGATATTTTTAATTTTCATCATTAATTTATTATGTTCTTTTTTTCTATCCTATAAAAGTGGAATTTTTTTAAATATAGATTTTTTAAAGAAAAAAAATGTATGAAAATTCACTCGCCAGATTGCATACAGAAATAGGTGACGTTCTTCGTTAAAATACTAAGGGGGAAAATTGCTTTTCTTCCTAGTAAGTTGAGAGTTTATAAACAAAAACAAACGCGCTCTTATATTAGCAGCATGGAATCGCTGAATTAGTTTTACCGACCTTATAATACTTGCTTATACGTTACCGTCTGTTATAAGGAACACACAACCCACTTACAGGGTTGTGTATATACGTTCGGGTATTAAAGGGCATTTATCGGATTCATACCTGCGTGTATGCTTAAGCCCCTTAAGGACACATTAATAATTAATGCTCGCCTAGTGAATCACATGACAAAGGAACCTCATAATGAATGAGATTATCACAACAAACAAACCGCTCGGCTAGAGAATACCCCGGTGATCAAACTTTTTTTTTAAAGGCCAAAATCTTCTCTATTTATACAATCTCCCTGGCGATTGGACATCTTTCGTTCGTTTTGGTTCCGCGAAGGTCATTAGTTTATAAAGCTGTCTCTTGCAAAGATAATTTTTCTTTCCTGTTTCCGTTTCCCTTTTGTCTGTTACCTGTTCTTTTTTCATTGTTCTCTGATCCCTGTTCTTTGTTCAATGTTCCCTTTAGGCTCACTACACCATTCCATACGCTACCTGAATAAAATAACACATTGTTTGTAGTTGTAATGAGAAGCACAATGTGCCGTCTATGAGTTTGTAGTATACATTCAGTGGTTCTCTATTAAAAATATCCGCTTACCGGATTACGTAACAAAATCAAGGGATATATATATATATTTATGGTTGCTGGGAATGTGTGTGCGCATTTGGTAAAAATGATGTAAATTTTGCTTTGGATGATTGTGCTCGGGATGAATATGCTTGAGATGAGTGTGCTTGAGATTATTGCGCTCGGGGTGATTGTGCTCGGGATGATTGTGCTTGGGATGATTGTGACTGGGCTAACAGGGTTTGGAATGGCTATGAATGAGATGATTGTCCTTTGGCCGATTGTGCTTTTGATAATTGTGCTTTGGATGTTTGTGATTTGATGATTGAGTATAGGTTTAATGGGCCGCGTGTACTTGAGGGAAGAGACCGACTTACTAAGACATCCTTGGAAGCCGTAGACAAGTTTTGAATGTGCCCGAAGGTTTGAACCCTGAAACCAGGGAATCCCGGCCCTTCTCATCTCAGAGTCTCGTCCGTCACTTGACCCCTTTAAGGGTATTAAAATGTCAGTCAGCCCAACGTGACCTGGGAGCCGTACTCTCTCACCTTAACAGTGACAGACATGTCAACGAGAGCTGGGGATGACGACAGCCTCGAGGAAAAGAGAGGGGGGAAGAGATGAGAGAAGCGGAGATTTCTGGGTTACGGTGTAAATTAAACGGAGGAAGACGATTGGCAGGATCTAAAACGTTACTCGAAATCACATTTTGGGAAATATTACAAGATGCACAGAATCGTCTGGGTGTCTGTAGCTTTTCCAGGAATCACCTACTCAGAGCGAATCATTAACCTCATTAAGCAATGAAACAAGATGTGCTGACTGTTCAATCTAAAGAGAAATATTGCAGGACAAAAGAGGCATTGAAAGTTTCGAATAAAATCCTACTTCAGCATCACGACCAAAAATCGTCAATAGAACATCAATAATAAATTATATAGATCTTTAGATTAAACTTCAACTGATCTGCCGATAACTTGAGACTTGTTGGTTGCTGTTGGGGGAAGGGGGGAGGAACCTTTAGTGCCAACCTCTTGCGAGATTAACCAGCATTATGTAGATTATGGGTTAAATACTAAGAGTCAAGGACATATTGGAAGAATGTAATTGGGGGATTTTTTTCCCTTATCGTGCGCATAAGACCTCTTGGTAACGTTCAAACAATGCTAAGAGAAGGTAAGCCATGATCTTGAAATCAAATCAATGATGGGTGGGGGGAGGGGCGGGGCAAGCTTGGAAACAATGTGAGTTATGAAAAATAAATGGAAAACTTTCGGGATCAACAAAGAATCGATAGAAGGTAAGGGAGGTAATTCCATAATATATAATGAAGGTTAAGAGAAATAAACAATGAACCTTAACTGCACGCAAACACACACAAAAAGGGGATAGCATGTAAAGAAGGAAATAAAAACTGACAACTACAAACCCGCCAATTAAAAAAAAACAAAACGCAACAATGATAGCAAAAAAGAAAAAAAAAGGAACCAACAATTGGAGACATCAGAATAAGCCGTTTAAAATTATTTGCGAGGAATCAGGTAAGTTATTTTTGGAACCTAATTTTTACTGGCCATACCGGAGGCTTTAAGAAAACACACATTTAAATTCATTGACCTCAATATGACACCACATAGCAGCATATCTCATTCACATTAACGAGTATGGAGTTATGATCAGACAATTTTTCTCAATTCAAATAACATGAGAGATTGAAATAAGTGGCTTTGAGAATCCAATAAGTGGCTTTGAGAATCCAATAAGTGGCTTATACAATCCAATAAGTGGCTTTGAGAGTCCAATAAGTGGCTTTGAGAATCCAATAAGTGGCTTTGAGAATCCAATAAGTGGCTTTGAGAATCCAATAAGTGGCTTTGAGAATCCAATAAGTGGCTTATACAATCCAATAAGTGGCTTTGACAATCCAATAAGCCAAATTAACAGACTTTCATTTCGAAAGGGATTATTTTTTTCAGGAAATACATTTATAAAGCTACTTCAAATGAAATGTCAATATTCAATGACGACTAATGATATGTTTAGACCAACATCAAGTGGTCGATAGACTATTCTAAACACGACCAATCTCTGTTTCGAGACTCATGAAAGCTCGGACGAGACGTCTTCAAGCGAGTGTCTCTACTGTCACGAGCTAAGAAATTTAAGACGTGCCCCCTTCAAAACATGAAAACCGGAACCACGTGATTCATTGGTATCCATGGAAACGCTTTCGATGACTATTCAAGCGTTAAATTTGAAAGGGGATGGTGAGGGGCGGGGGCAAACTGGAATTATTGGCTGTCCCCGGGTGTCATTAGCTATTACCGTGGGGGGAGGACATGCCTTCATTGCCTCTTAAAGTGAGCCTAGATGACGGAAGGGTTAATTTAGTTCTCGAAGGGTTAAAGTCGACGGGTGCTCTAAAACCGCGTCCCTCGTCACTTAAAGTTTATTGGTTCCCGGGCCCTCTTAGCTGTAGGAGTGTCTCGTGGTGCCCCATCATTGTTTTACATTGACCTAATATGTGTCACACTTATTCCTTCTGTGCTTAAAACGGGCTCATCTGAAACATTGGCAAATCTGAAATTGCTGCACATCTGAAACTGCTGCACATATGAAACTGCTGCACATCTGAAACTGCTGTACATCTAAAACTGCTACACATCTAAAACTGCTGCACACCTAAAACTGCTGCACACCTAAAACTGCTGCACATCTGAAACTGCTGCACATCTAAAACTGCTTCAAATCTAAAACTGCTGCACATCTAAAACTGCTGCACATCTTAAACTGATTCACATCTAAAACTGCTGCACATCTAAAACTGCTGCACACCTAAAACCGCTGCACATCTAAAACTGCTGCACATCTGAAACTTGGGCAAATATGAAAAGGCGTGAAATACAACGTGGCAATACGCCAAAATGTCAACACATATCACATGACTGCACATCAGAATAAGTTGCACATGTGAAATTTCCGTACATCGGAATGTTGGTACAAGACAGACGTAGTTACATGAACAGTAACACAAGAACTCAAGTGGAAAGATACAGTAAGTATTTTTTTAATCGCCTGCGCAATGAAATTAAAGTAAATTATTAACTTACTATGCCCATATGTTAACTACACTTTTGCAGGCTCTGTTGCTTCTAGCGATGTGTCAATTTTTTCAACAGCAACAACAACAAAGACCACACGCATTTCACTAACAAAACATTAATGTTTTATTATTTGGCAATTCGCTTAAGCCAATGAACATTCTGAATTTATTTTCCTGTTTTCTACAAATTGTCTCGCGCAGAGTTCTTCTCCTTATTCCCTGACACAAAATAGACACGAACACAAAACATGAACGTGTACTCCCGAAGAATACCCGGTGCTCTCATCGCACCGCTGACCTCGAACTCGCCTCGGCTATTTGATCCATCCTCACCACCTTTTGTTGATCTGGCAGAGCCAGCTTAAACCTTCTTTTGTGCTCGTGCGTTCGAGCTGGGCACCATTCTGTGATTGCGCACTGGAACGAAACTTACGATAAGGGAAACCCGATGAGGCGAGCAGTGTAGACATGTTTGCACCATTTGATTTGAACGGGGCGAAAAAAATCATTAACAGCATCAATACGGGTGTAGAACAGCCTTGTAGGTCGGGTCTCTGTAGACAGGTTTTATTGTAGAGATCCGAACAAAAATGGCCAGGAATTGTGAAGGGGCTTTTAGTTTGTTTATCATTCTGTAACATTGTCAACAACAACGAAATCTTGATTTTTAATGTTCTACGGCCTCCCTGTAAGCTAAATACACACAGCCTGAAAATATATTGGTATTGAATGTATGGATATTGCCTGGATAATAAATGTTTTTACAGGGTCGGGGGCTACAGCCTGGATAATATCCGCTTGTTTGTGGATGGCTAGATCCTCGATATTATACTTTTGTGCATGGCTACACGTGACAAAACTGATGGCTAAACTATATTTCCTGTAGCTGCGTCACTACATGAGTGTCGTGCGTCAGTTTCTCCGAGTGATAATAAAACAAGACGTTCCAAATAGCTAATATTCACAACCTTGAACACAAACATGTCTTTGATATAAAGCTCGATTGTCTAAAGGTTTTCGTCTCATAACATCCATGGCGTGATTCAATGGCTGCTTGACGGACGCATATCTTAGGAAAAAAATATTGTTTTTGTTTTGTTTTATTACTGTGACAAGCTTATCAAACATCAATGCCTATGTCATGTTTTCAAGTTTTTATTCATATGTTTGTTTGTTTGTTTGTTTTTCAATGCGATTGTTTTCCGTGTCCAGTTCTCAGTTATAGACATGATCATACACGACAAAAACACCACACCAGTAACCTCCCACAAATTTTGATTTGGGGTCAAGAAAATTTGACATTCAGAGGTAGCAATGTAGATTATACGTCAATGTAGATTGGTGGATGTGAGAGAAGGAGTTGTCCATGATTGTATATTGTGGATATGAGAGATGGAATTGTCCATGATTGTGTATTCTGGATATGAGAGATGGACTTGTCCATGATTGTGTATAGTGGATGTCAGAGATGGAATTGTCCATGATTGTGTATTCTGGATATGAGAGATGGACTTGTCCATGATTGTATATTCTGGATGTCAGAGATGGACTTGTCCATGATTGTGTATTGTGGATGTCAGAGATGGACTTGTCCATGATTGTGTATTCTGGATGTCAGAGATGGACTTGTCCATGATTATGTATGCGTCTGTTTACTCTGTTGGAGATTTTAGTTTTTTTATAAACACAGTAAACGTGATAAACAAATAAAACAATGAGATAAATATTCAACATCCAACTTTTTTTTAGACCTTCAGCTTTGTTCGTTATTGAGATTGTTTATACTTCTATTAGGATGTTTTTCAAATTGTATTTTTTTTACATTAAATATCAAGAAAAACTAGCTGCATTACCCGGCGTATTTGGGGTTTATAATTGCATTTTACATGCTAAAGGGCTGTCTCGGCCCGGGCATTTTTGAGCTTTGTGTTTCTCGGAATGAACTCACCACAGGGGGTCTTCAGCCACGGGTGAAGCTCTACGAAAAGACCTTTAATATTTAATGCCCCTCGCAAACTCACATTCTCTAATTAGCTGCCCCAGGGATTTAAGGAGGTCAAAGTTCTCCACCCCTCCCTTCAGGGCTACGAGGATTTCGCCCATCCATGGTAATCATAGCTGGCATTATCTAATGATTTGAGAATGACGGTGATAAAAGGTTAAGGACAGGCCATTATGTTATGGATTAGGATGTACACAATGTGAGGACTTGTAAAGAACAAAGAAATTATTAGAATTACACAATATAATGGACTTAAATGAGCAACAAATTAACTCCAAAAATGTATTATTTCTCTTGCTAAGTAAAAATGATCTAGTTGACTTTGGCTTAATATCAGTACATCAAGATAATTGAAGATTTGAGCAGTGACTTCCCCTTAAGAGTGTAATCTTCGCCTGAAGATTTTTGGGTTAAATTTGATTCCAAAAAGAATTGACATTTCATGGGAACACAATATATTTATAAAACATAACAGTATAAATTATAAAGTTGGAAAAATTCAATAAGAATGTACTAATTTTTAGGTATTTGGTCTGGACTTATTTCAAAAGTTTAGTATAAGTTAGGGGCCGTACATAAAAGTACCTCACGTTCCAGAGGAGGGGAGGGGTGTAAGACATTGTGACAGTTTGTGACAAAGGGAGGGGTGTAAGACATTGTGACAGTTTGTGACAAGGGGGATGTAAGACATTGTGACAGTTTGTGACAAGGGGGTGTAAGACATTGTGACAGTTTGTGACAAGTGGGTGTAAGACGATGTGACAGTCTGTGACAAGGGGAGGGGGTTTAAGACATTGTGACAGTCTGGCCAGTGTGACGTCACTGTGTTTTATATTAAATTTTAATTATTATATTAATTAAAATAATAAAATTTTGTTCGAAAGTGTTACGTACATTAGGCACTAAGGGGGGGGGGGTCCGAGATTTGTGACAAATTTGTGACCGGGGGAGGGGGTAAAACTTGTAAAAAATTGTGTGAAGTACTTTAAGGACGGCCCCCAATCAGTTAATGTGAGTCAAAAAATGTGGACTTATTTGACCAAACAAAAACTAGTCTACTAAAAAAAAATTACTGTCTAAGTCAGAACTAAAACAATAAGTAGCGCACATTTTTGTTCTCCCTTTTTATAACTTTGCTTGTTTTTTACAATGTTTTGGTTCCAGCAGACGTTCCTTTCCCTTTATGTGAGGATTCTAACACCACTCTTTAAAATTGGGTTCATTTTTCTTTTAATTCATTCAGAAAAAAAAACCTGGATGTTTGACAAGGCTAATTGGACCGATTTCAGTCAGAGCAAGAGGACAAAAGACGGACTATGAAGCAGACCAAGAGCTCAATGAAGACATGTTTGACTGTTTCACTTCTATGTGAAGGTCTCCGATAGATGGAGACTGTGATGTGCGGCGAGGCAGACCTAAAGACGCCCTCACAAGAAAAGCCAGATCTCTTGTATTTCCCCCTCCACTGGTTCAATGAGCTCTGAACGTTGTTCAGTTGACCAAAAACCTTGTTTCCTTCAACCCCTCATCTGAACACAGCGACCCATTTTTCAGATGTGCCCATGCCTTCCTGGTGTAAGGAAACAGATGCGGATATCTCTGGTATTAAATTGTTCAGAATACTTTCCCTTCTTTAAAATCAATTTTTTTTTTCTTTTCAAAGAGAGAATTTTAAAGGGATACAAAAAAAAAAATCATTTAGAAAATTGTATTTCTTGTCTGTTGATTTCCTCACAGCAATTTTCAGAATGTGATAGTGACTCATCACAACCCAGTATATCAATTTGTGGAGCTAGTCTCCACCATTTTCAGAATGTGATAGTGACTCATCACAACCCAGCATATCAATTTGTGGAGCTAGTCTCCACAATAAAAACTTTCTTCGTAAATACAATAAGAAGTTATTTGCTTAGGCGCTTACAATTTTATATATTATAAAGGGTGTGTCAGTTTATACAGATTTACTACAGTTATGAAATGGAAGATTTTTTTACTAAACAAGCATTTATACCACTTACATTTGTCCAATTGAAATTGATAAAATTTTACGGTAATCATTACCTGATGCAAAATTCACGGTAATAAAAAAAAAAGTAGAATAAAGAATACTTTTAATATTAGTTCTTTTTTTTTAAAAATGTATTACTTTTTTAAAGGATGAAAATAAAAATTATTTAAAACTTGGACCAAACTATTCTGAAATTAATTTTGGAGGGAAAAAAAAAGAAGCAAAATTTATTCGAGGTGTCATTTAGCTACTTGTACATTTGACATTTTCAAACAAGATGACAAGTTCAAACATTACATAAGTCTTTGAACAAACAAAATCCATGACGATCGCAAAAAACTGATCTAGATAAATTTAGCGTTATAAATATTTATAGTGTACTTTGTCTTTGAATTTGTTTGTTTTTTCTTTAACAAAGCATAAGTATCTCTTAAACTGAACTCCATGTATTGTTTTCTAACATTTTTAACCCATTTTTTTCTATATTTACAATGTAACTTGCAAAAAATACCGTGATTTATTGGGTTTTTTTTTCGGTTTCAAAGGCCATGATGTTCCCAGTATCGTATTATATAGGTTCATTGAGAAGTTGCCAATAAAAAAATGTTACACTTTTTCATACGAATATGTATTTTTTATAATTTTCTACGAAGAATTCAAGTTTAGTAAAAATTTGATAGTGAACTCAAGAACGCTTTCACTGCATGAACGGGACTAAACATACTGTTGTAACTTTCTAAATAGCAATCTAAATCATGGGTAACCAGTGTAATAGCTAATAGGGAAACCAAAGTCCAACATTGGATTTTTAAGTAGAATTTGTAAAACAAAAACTGAAAGAATATCGGTAAGGGGGTAAAAAAGTATATGACAGGCTAGAAACAGCTTTTTATATCTGTGGCACATGCTCTTAGAGACTACGTCATCAGTATAAGTTAACCTGACATTCGTAGCAATTTCATTCATCCACTAAACTAATGTACAAATAATCATGAAAGTACTACTAATATACATGTCGAAGTAACCCATTCATCCACTAATCTATGGAAGTCAAAGAAACAAATTAATCTTCCAACATACCAAGGAAATTGGTCCATTCCTCCCCTAACATAACAGTCAAAGTAACCCATTAATCCATTAACATACCAGTAAAAGTAACCTAATCCTCCACTAACATACCAGTCAAAGTAACCCATTCATCCACTAACATACCAGTAAAAGTAACCTAATCCTCCACTAACATACCAGTCAAAGTAACACATTTACCCACTACAACATACCAGTCGAAGTAACCTAATCCTCCACTAACATACCAGTCAAAGTAACCCATTCATTGACTAATTTACCAGTCAAAGTAACCCATTCCTCCATTTACCCATCGGCCTAACTAACACATTCATGCCAATTTGAATCACAGAAAGCTCCTTAGCTCCTGAGCTTACACACAATTCCCTTCAAAACAGCTTGGCTTTTGGCGCTTCGTGGCCCATTTCATTCGCAAGCCACTTATTGGTCCATTAAAGTTCCCAACGTTATAGGGAAAGTACATTAGTTTTTAAGGCCGGGTCTGGTGAATGGGCCCCGTTGGAATGGGCCGGCACTTGGATGAGTTTTTGTGCACGGGTCAGCTGGGTACACGGACTTAAGATGTTCATGTCACACATCGGATCTTTAATCGTTAGTCGCCATCGATTTCTGCTGCCTGACTTCCGGTTTGAAAACTCCGAAATAGATTCACGTTCTCGGGTTACCGGGACTTGAGCTTTCGTCACGGACAGGAAAACGAATGTGAAATTGTAGAATCCAATAAGATACGGAAAGAAGAAGATTTTTCTTTTTTTTTTTTTTTTTTTTTTTCAAATCAAGAATTAAATTTATAGCAAAATAAGCTTGGATAGATAGACCTAGCTAGACGATGAAGTCAGCACAATAACTAAGAAGATTAATGGCCTTCAGAAAAATCATTCATAGTATACCTTCAATTTACGTCGTTTAAGTTTGAAGAAATCTTAGAAAAACTAAACTGGCAGGGTGCACTGGGATCATTTTGTAGGACATTTTAAAAAATAGTTTTTATGTGGAAGTTGATATAAAATGCACTATATCGACACTCCCCCAGCTTAACTAAGAATAAAGATTATACAAAATATAGAAAAATTTATCTCATTCATCGTTTGAGAACCACAAGATTGCAATCTTTATTTGTGCAAAAATCATGTGGATTATCACAATGTTTCAGGTTACGAGCACAGATCGAAGCAAACATCAGATGACGTCATTAGATGGAAGAATGCATCGCAAATAGCCACAGATGACGTCATTAGATGGAAGAATGCATCGGAAATAGCCACAGATGACGTCATTAGATGGAAGAATGCATCGCAAATAGCCACAGATGACGTCATTAGATGGAAGAATGCATCACAAATAGCCACAGATGACGTCATTAGATTGAAGAATGCATCACAAATAGCCACAGATGACGTCATTAGATGGAAGAATGCATCACAAATAGCCACAGGTGATGTGCACAGAAGTCATCCAAATATGGACATGTTTGGACACATCAATAAGGACTTGGGTACGGGACATGAACATACATCAGATTTAAGTATCAAATGAGGGAAGACATTAGACTACAAGTTGTACCGTACTTGTAGACAAAAGACTTACTGATCACATGACTGACTCTACAAGAGATGGCCATCCATGTAGGCTAGTTAGTTTTCCATCAGGGCCATTTTAAGGAGTGAGTAAACAGGACACCGGACAGATGGCGTTCTCTTTAAAGGGGTTCCGATAAAAAAAAATTGTTTTGAAAATAATTATTACATGATTAAAAACGAAAAGGCCCTCTGATGTCCTTTACCCAGCCATTGTCCAGACTGCCCAACACTTATATAACGTTTGAAGTTGTTTTATTTCGTGTAATCAATCGATTTGTTCCAGTTTTTATAATCACGCCGTTAATTTTATGACCTCGCCGTCTGTCATCAAACAAAAATAGTTCAACCATCAGCATTTTCGCTGTTTTATTGTTCTTTTTAATCGGACCCTTCAGGGTCACGCCCTAAGTGCATTGGTATATGAATGAACAACGTTTAGCTTAGTCAAAGATGGCAGGATTTTTTATTCATACGATTCTCATTTTGAGACTTGCGTTCAATAGAGTCATTTTGTCATACAAATGTCATGATGTGAAATAGAATTTTTTTTTTAATTTTACAAAATATGTTATTTAAACAGGGTAATTTTGGGTCTGTCAGGACGTCAAAAAACAAAGCAAAATGCCTTCCTCTTCAAAATAATAATCAAAAACTAATAAAATGAACTAAATTAAAAACTAAAATATAACCCCATTTCGGTATTATCAAGCATTTAGAAAGAAAAGGAAAATACTTGTACCGAGGTTGTTTAGCATAAAAATATAGTTTATGAGAAGGGAGTGTGGCGAAGTTTGAACCCGTCAGTCAGAAACAATACCTTCATCCCTTGAAGTGCGAGAGTACCATAGTCAAGACTTATTGAAGAATTTCTAAAGTTTTACATTTTGCTGTGTTTCCCGTTGTCTAAATTGTTACATGTTGACTGGTTCCTGAAGTGTACTTCATTTTAAACTTGTATTTCTCTTCACGTCGCTTGAATTCAAATATGATATAATTAATAATACATCAAATTACTCTAGGATGTGCGGGGGGGGGGGGGGGG
>MUZC01000118.1:243642-263876 GCA_002072015.1 Radix auricularia | reverse complement strand
GACACTGTATTGACAGACCGAAAGGATGTAATTGGACACTGTATTGACAGACCGAAAGGATTTAAGTGCACACTGTATTGACAGACCGAAAGGATGTAATTGGACACTGTATTGACAGACCGAAAGGATGTAATTGGACTCTGTATTGACAGACCGAAAGGATGTAATTGGACACTGTATTGACAGACCGAAAGGATGTAAAGTGACACTGTATTGACAGACCGAAAGGATTTAAGTTGACACTGTATTGACAGACCGAAAGGATGTAATTGGACACTGTATTGACAGACCGAAAGAATGTAATTGGACACTGTATTTACAGACCGAAAGGATGTAAGTGGACACTGTATTGACAGACAGAAAGAATGTAAGTGGACACATAGACTCATGGTAGGTGAAAGTATTCAAAACGTGTACCTGGCAAATCACTTTCCAAAGTTAATATTAACATCAATTACATCTTTAGAATGAAAGATAAAATTGATGTATTTTTAAAATTATTTAATCCTAAAAGCTTTTCTCTCATTTTCAAAAATAGATCTATAAATCTTTTCAACAGGAGTTTCGTGAAATGTTTTGAAATGTACTAGGGGATGGGGTTAATATAATATCATATTACTTTTGTATACTTCCTTGTCCATATTTTATCATATGTATTTATTTACCCTTATTTATTTTTGGTTCCAGGTTGGACGTGCTTTAACAAAGCACGAGTTTTTCTTATTGGTGTGAAAAAATTCTGAGGGTCCAATTCAGTGAGGAAAACATTTAAATAATACAATGAGAGATCGCTGAGGTGTATGATGTTCTTTACTGATGTCCATCATTTGTCCATTGGATGGCATGGAGCCAAAATAATAGCCCCGGAGCAGCCACGCGTGATTACCATGCATGCCTAAGTTAGGATGGGGGGGGGGGGAGATGCCTAGACCATCTGTCCATGAAGCAAGAGAACGGAACTCATTGTTTCAACATTCACAGCTCCGTGAATCATTTCGTTCAAATAAATGGTGTTAAATGATAATATTTTAGGTTCAGGTACTTTGACGTTATACAATTCAGTGGCAGTAACCCCAGACCTACAAGGTGTATGACTAGATTATCTTAAGCTAAGGATCTTGAATTTTATTAAATCTTTTAAAATTAATAATTCGATTACTGGATGTAAGTCCAGGTTCCTGAACCGATCTTAGATTATGAAGAATTCCAAAAGTGTGCCTTCTCTGAACTGATACTTTAAAAAAAAAATATGTTGAAAACATTAGCAAGAAATGAATTTATTTTCAGAAGTCCGTGTGGTTTTCGTCGGTTATACACGCGTGTAAGTCATGGCAAACGATTCTTATATGTCAACAGATTGTCATACAATCCCTGTAAGTCATGGCAAACGATTCCTATATGTCAACAGATTGTCATACAATCCCTGTAAGTCGTGGCAAACGAATCTTATATGTCAACAGATTGTCATACAAGCCCTGTAAGTCATGGCAAACGATTCCTATATGTCAACAGATTGTCATACAAGCCCTGTAAGTCATGGCCAACTATTCCTATATGTCCACAGATTGTCATACAAGCCCTGTAAGTCATGGCAAACGATTCCTATATGTCAACAGATTGTCATACAAGCCCTGTAAGTCATGGCAAACGATTCCTATATGTCCACAGATTGTCATACAAGCCCTGTAAGTCATGGCAAACGATTCCTATATGTCAACAGATTGTCATACATTCCCTGTAAGTCATGGCAAACGATTCCTATATGTCAACAGATTGTCATACAATCCCTGTAAGTCATGGCAAACGATTCCTATATGTCAACAAATTGTCATACAATCCCTGTAAGTCATGGCCAACGATTCCTATATGTCAACAGATTGTCATACAATCCCTGTAAGTTATGGCAAACAATTTCTATATGTCAACAGATTGTCATACAATCCCTGTAAGTCATGGCAAACGATTCCTATATGTCAACAGATTGTCATACAATCCATGTAAGTCATGGCAAACGATTTCTATATGTCAACAGATTGTCATACAAGCCCTGTAAGTCATGGCCAACGATTCCTATATGTCAACAGATTGTCATACAATCCATGTAAGTCATGGCACACGATTTCTATATGTCAACAGATTGTCATACAATCCGTGTAAGTCATAGCCAACGATTCCTATATGTCAACAGATTGTCATACTCATACACGGCCTGTACGTCATGGCAAACGATTCCTATATGTCAACAGATTTTCATACAAGCCCTGCAATAACCGGAAGTGAACGGGCGCGTATGCAGCTGCATATTGGGTCGTCCTGACGAGGCGATACTCACTACCTATAAAAAAAACAAAGCGGAAATTCCTTTTTGGCAATTACGTTTAAATACTCATTGAGTTTTTATTAGATCTACTTGTTTTTAAAAACAATCATTAAAGCGCGTTAAATATATGAATCGTTTAAAATAGTTAAGTACTAATGTGATGTATACCACATCAGCTCTACAAATACTGTGCACTTATGTCCTAACACTGTGTACTTATGTCCTAACACTGTGTACTTATGTCCTAACACTGTACTTGTGTCCTAACACTGTGTACTTATGTCCTAACACTGTACTTGTGTCCTAACACTATGCAAATAGGTCCTAAAACTGTGTACTTATGTCCTAAAATTGCACTTATGTCCTAAAACTGTACTTATGGCCTAACACTGTACTTATGTCCTAACACTGTGTACGTATGTCCTAACAATGCACACTTATGTCCTAACACTGTATACTTATGTCCTAACACTGTACTTATGTCCTAACACTGTACTTATGTCCTAACACTGTGTAATTATGTCCTAACACTGTGTACTTATGTCCTAACACTGTATACTTATGTCCTAACACTGTACTTATGTCCTAACACTGTATACTTATGTCCTAACACTGTACTTATGTCCTAACACTGTATTTATGTCCTAACACTGTACTTATGTCCTAACACTGTATTTATGTCCTAACACTGTACTTATGTCCTAACACTGTACTTATGTCCTAACACTGTACTTATGTCCTAACACTGTGCACTCATGGCTTAGTGTTCTGTGCATCGCTTTGACAAGTGTGTAATATAAATAGATGAAGGAGACAGGAGAGTTCCGAATCAAGAGTAATGTTTGTATAATGCATGGAGGGCAGGCCACTATGAAGATGGAATACTGGACAACAGGGACACTGCTCGGCCATTGCCGGACAGAGACGGACAGCCGGGGACGATAGAGAGGACATCTCGTGCTCCTCTATAGAGATGAATGGTGCTATAATGGACGGCTAGCGGGGCCCGGTCACTGATTGGGATAAGGAGGTGATGGCCTGCTTGACCACTGGTCACGTGGAGGCAAAATTGCAAGAATACGGATGTGGCCAGGTCTGGCGTCTCGGGACGGTGGTCGAAGGTTGACAGAGGATTAAATCAAGCCGGCGTGACGTAGAGAGGACAGCACAGACTGGTTTAATTAGATCGTTTTTGACAGCCGCTGGAAAATAATGGCGTGCGCCTGAGGGTGTTTGTAATTAGTGCAAGCAGGGTATGACTTTGTGGCTTGAAATATCTCGATAATATAGTAGGTTATCTTTCCTTTAACCTCGAGTTGCTCGTTTAGGATTTAAAAAGAAAAAGTTTATCGTGACAAAGAATAGGCTTTTGAATTTTTTGTTTGAAGTCTATTTTTTACTCTAGATTTCCAAGACGGGAAGTTTTCTAACTAGTTTTTTGAGGCAGTTAAGCAGATCAATTCTTCAACATGGCAACAGGTTATAAAAGGTTCGCTATAATGCTTCTTAGATGTCGATACAGATGTATACTATTTCTGTTAAGTGTTTAAATGTTTTGACTCACTTATCTTATGTATATACTTTTCGTTTCCAAAAACTTGACTCGATTCTAAAAGGAAACCTGGTAGAAGTTGCTGAGAATTTTCGTATTTGGTCTCAAAGTGTGTAGTTTGAGAACACCTGGCACGCTGCTGAAGACACTGGCTGAGGCAGAGTAGGAAAATATTTCTTAAATCATGTGCACAGTGTGATCGGATGGAGAGGACGAATAGAACGCTGACAAATCGAAATGTAGCGATGATCGAGTGGTCTCAAGATATTCATCTCTGTGCCGAGACGGGCCCCTTGCTGATGATATCAAATGGACATTTTGATGAAATTATTTGAGATGCCTTCCAAGTTTGACAAACCACCAGTGATGGCGTGTGGAAAAACAGGAGTAGTTTAAAGATGATTATTTGGATAAATGAAGTATGTGGTTTAAATTATATTTTTGAAAAGTTCTCCCTAATGTCACTGTTACCTCCGCATTTAAAACAAAATTTTTTTGGTGGTAAGTTGAATACCATTACAGTGTCTTTAGAAAATTTAAGACATTCTCGTAAGTTTTATGATTAATATCCTAGACAGATTTGGAAACATTATAAAAATATGTCTATACAACGATGATGAATTTGCATCATATTAATAATGAAAAACATTATTTGAATATGATTTGTTTTGTTTTTTTAATTTCCAAAAAAAAAATCTTTTATGTGTTAAAGTTTGTACATTTGTCTGTGCAGACAATTTCTTGTATTTTACAACGAATGAAAATATTTCAATAAATATTATTTGTGTGTTAATCTTTTTTCTTAAGAATACTTTACACTATGTAAAGCAAACATACAGAAACAAAGACGTATTCTTTTCAAATGTTACAGGGAAACAAAACGAGACACTTCTGCATTTTGATTAAAATTCCACAAAAACATTCATTTCAAAATGGAATATGCGTCACCTGAGCTAAAAACGCATCAGCGAATGCATCTTTGATAAATCCCTTATCTCCGGGAAACTCTCTGAGGCAATGTTTAAAAAAATGAGTTGGGGAATCCCACTGTGAATACTAATGTTTAAATCTGGTCTAAATTAAGACTTGACAGAGATAAGTTCTGGCGCATGTTCTTAGATTGTATTCAAAAAATTCAAATTTCTCCTTTATCTTGTCGGGTAAAGGCCATGCTTGGTGAAGACATCGGATGACTTTCTGCCGCCAAAGATGGATGTTATATCCACGCGATTTATACTTCTTTTGTGACCATGAACGTATGGATTCAGACAGCCGGATGCGCTTTATTGGAAGTTGGGGGAATTCCTAATCTGGATTCGGCAGCGGTTTAAAATATAGGAATCTCTTTTATCGTTTCATTAGATTCATACGTGGAGTCTTAGGCTGCAGTCGTTATGGTGCACAGTATCACAAGACGGAATATTTGGATCAGGGAACCATGGAAGCGTTGCGACGGATAGTTGGTCAGTAAACAGGCATGGATATTATGTTTTACAGTAAACATTGGTGGATATTAGGTTGCCGGGTAACATGGGTGGATATTATTTTGTTCAGTAAACATGGGTGGTTATTAGGCTGTCCGGTAAACATGAGTAGATATTAGGCTGTCCGGTAAACATGGGTGGTTATTAGGCTGTCCGGTAAACATGGGTGGATATTAGACTGTCCGGTAAACATGGGTGGTTATTAGGCTGTCCGGTAAACATGGGTGGTTATTAGGCTGTCCGGTAAACATGGGTGGTTATTAGGCTGTCCGGTAAACATGGATGGATATTAGGCTGTCCGGTAAACATGGGTGGTTATTAGGCTGTCCGGTAAACATGAGTGGATATTAGGCTGTCCGGTAAACATGGATGGATATTAGGCTGTCCGGTAAACATGGGTGGATATTAGGCTGTCCGGTAAACATGGATGGATATTATGTGTAAGGTAATTATCAGTGGATGTTATGTTGTTAAGTAAGCATGGGTAAATGTTATGTTGTCCATTACCTAATGGGGGCGGGGGTTTTAACATGTGTCATCCACTACAGGCCGTAGTCGTATAAAAATTTACACATTATTCTAAATCCATTGTATTTTAGCAATTTTGCTTCCGGGGCGCGAACAGGCCAAGGTCATTGAATGGAAAACCCGAGCAGACGCCGTATACCATAAATATGGAAATACATTGTTAGGCGGGAAAAATACAAGTGTGTCAATTTTTTGTGTGCGGGATATAACGCTATGCTTGACACGTCTCGCCCCATTTCTTGTTTAAACAGCGTGAGTAATGCCCCCTGATTAGACGGAATCGTTCGAGGATTGTGGGTAAGGCCTCGCCTTCACAAAAACCTTAACAGGATTCCGGTGGCCCCTAAGTGAGTTAGGGTCGAGATGGCGAGGAAGAATTAGCTGCAACTGAAAAGACGCTCGCTAGCTACGGATGACTCAAAACGAGGTCGTAGCTTAAAGATTGGCGCATTTTCCGTGCGTTTAACGTTTTTACTCTATTCTTTTCCTCGTGTATGATGAGTAGCGATTCAATGGTCATCGGGTCATCGGTTTTTTAAAGTAATATTGTCTGATATTTTTTTATTCTTTCTGAATGAAATAAATAAATGTTATGATTTTTGTTTTACATTTATCTTATCTTAGATATACAGACGCTCCTTCTATGCAGAAGCTAATTGCGTCCACAAAATATGACAGATGATCTGTTGGCAAGTGATGTATCGGTAACAGGCCACGGCCATAAGGGTTCAACGCATTACACAGCCGCCTAACTATTGTCTAGTTAGGTACCCATTCAGAGCTGGGTGACTCGGGGACTCCTGAGGCCCGGGAACATATCCTCGCCTTCGCGTGGATTCGAACTCGTGACCATCGGTGCGCCAGTCGAGCGCGCTACGACTCGACTTTATTAATAGAAATATCTTAAAACCTAGCTGAATTAAAGACATTTACGACACACAAACCAGTTGCAAGCTTCCCCCAAATAGCTGTGCCATTTAGATAATGAATCTTTGTCCATAGATTCGTCCAATAAACTTTTTAGTAGTATTCTATTGAGTTTCTTGTCTAGGGCGTGGTTGTTTGGAGTCTAACCTTACCGAGTAAAATTATAGCCGGAAAAACTGTGATCTTACATTGACAGAATAACCTCCATCTAGCCTACCATCGGGGACCAAAAAAACCGTTGGTTTGGGCTACCATCAAAGACAAACAAAACTTTTGTCCATGTCCTACCATCGGGGACAAACAAAACTTTTGTCCATGTCCTTCCATCGAAAAAAAAAAAACAACAACTTTTGTCCGGGCTACTAACGAAAGGCGGCCCCTTCACGCTTGAAATTTAAATGTTAATGTTGAAGATCCACTCGCCTCCATTTGTCTTGGTCCAAAATACTTCTAGCGGCAAATACTCCTCAAGACGGTAAAATATTTATCGTTTTTGTTACCATCGGTCGCCATAACATTCGGTGTCTCTATATTTAAACAACGTGTCCACCTATTCACGATAACTTATTCCCAAACATCAAATTTACTTAACGATATGAACTTCCAACAATATCCCTTAAAAAAAATGTTTTTCACTTTTCAAAGAAAACAAAGTGGTCTCAAATAAAAAGCCCGTGCAAGTAATTATACCATCCTTGTTCAAGAGGCTAGTTCTACTATTAAGTTTTATCGGTTAAGATCTTTGGCATTGGATGTGTTATGAAACACTCACTACAACTAGATCTATCTGATAGTCCACTTCAATAAAAAATGATTCATTTAATCCACATACTTAAAAGAGAACAGGAACCTATTTCACGGCAGATTAAATTAATCTACCTGGGGGTGGATGGATGGGAGAATTTTTTTTCTTCCAATGGTTTAAGGTAAGTATTTGAAGCAAATGAAATGAGTCTTTAAATAGCTGACGCCGAACGTCGCGTCATATAATAAACTTGATTCAAGAAGAGTTTCACGAAGTCTGGCCTTTTTTTTTATGGCTGGACGGACCCCCATGGCTTGTCAGATTTTGTTACCCTTGAGGGAAGGAGTTTCATCAAAATATGTCCTTCGTAATACATGTTCCGCTTTCATTCCACCCAATAAACCAACGGAAATAGATATTTTAAGGGCATTTTTGCCCACCGCCAGGGCCTCAGGATTGGACCCTGTCGATTTTTTTGTCCTCTGCGAGACCCGATAATAGGGGATACTTTGGGCGCTAAGCCAATTCCTTCCTGGGGCGGGAGAGTATTACTACTGCAAGTGTTCGAGGGGCTGGAAAGCCTCTAGGGAGGGTTAGGAAAGTAAGTGGACGAGAAGAATTATGTTTGATAATGTTTGACTTGTTACAAGCGATAATAATGTGTTTCAGAATGGCCGTGGTAGCTATCGGCATGCCGCTAATCAAAACAAAACATGGGATTATTATTACGGTTTTTTGTTGTTTTTTTTAAATTGTGTGGATACCGTTAGATATGAGAGTTATTGATCTTTCAATGTGAAGAGTAATTTGATTTCTTTTTCTTACAGAGTTTATTTTGGATAATTTATACTTACGTGAGACAGGAGATATAAGATGAAATTGTTTTTTTCTTTGACGAGTTTACAATTGGCTTATCACATTTTCTAGAAGCTTGTGTGGTATCTACAGCTTGTAATCATACGGAAGGGTCTCACCAGGCAGGAGGGTCTCACTAGGCAGCAGGGTCTCACCAGGCAAGAGGGTCTCACTAGGCAGGAGGGTCTCACTAGGCAGCAGGGTCTCACCAGGCAAGAGGGTCTCACTAGGCAGGAGGGTCTCACTAGGCAGGAGGGTCTCACCAGGCAGGAGTGTCTCTCTAGGCAGGAGGGTCTCACTAGGCAGGAAGGTCTCACCAGGCAAGAGGCTGTCAGTAGGCAGGAGGCTGTCACTAGGCAGGAGGCTGTCACTAGGCAGGAGGGTCTCACCAGGCAGTAGGTCTCACCAGGCAGGAGGGTCTCACCAGGCAGGAGGGTCTCACCAGGCAGGCGGGTCTCACTAGGCAGAAGGCTGTCACTAGGCAGGAGTGTCTCACTAGGCAGGAGGGTCTCATCAGGCAGGAGGGTCTCACCAGGCTGTAGGGTCTCATCAGGCAGGAGGGTCTCACTAGACAGGAGGGTCTCACTAGGCAGGAGGGTGTCACTAGGCAGGAGGGTCTTATCAGGCAGGAGGGTCTCACTAGGCAGGAGGGTCTTATCAGGCAGGAGGGTGTCACTAGGCAGTAGGGTGTCACTAGGCAGGAGGGTCTCACTAGGCAGGAGGGTCTCATCAGGCAGGAGGGTCTTATCAGGCAGGAGGGTCTCATCAGGCAGGAGGTCTCACCAGACAGGAGGGTCTCACCAGGCAGGAGGGTCTCACCAGGCAGGCGGGTCTCACTAGGCAGGACGTCTCATCAGGCAGGAGGGTCTCACTAGGCAGGAGGGTCTTATCAGGCAGGAGGGTGTCACTAGGCAGGAGGGTGTCACTAGGCAGGAGGGTCTCACTAGGCAGGAGGGTCTCACTTGGCAGGAGGCTCTCACTAGGCAGAAGGCTATCACTAGTCAAGAGGATGTCACGAATCCGTTAGGTGTCAATACTACTAAAACAACTGGGTATTCAGTTGAAGCCTCTGTATTACCAGGTATTAATAAAATATCCGAGTAATTTGTTTGAACACATCTCATAAGATTAGTTCAACTCTACGTTGACTATTAGTCTTAATTGTGGACTTGATCAAGTTAAAAACCTTCTTTTAACTTAATAATAAGCAAAAATAGTTATAATGAATCTACAAATATTGTTACTTACACTATTTATGCTACTAACATTGAATTATTAGAACCTCATCTAAAAATAGTAAAATCCATTAAATGATATCAAGCCTTTCCGGTCTGAGAAATGTTAATAAATGACATTAGGTGTGGGGGGAGGGGAGGGTTCTAAAGACAAGCCAACTGTTACGTAATGTTTATTCCAGGCTATCGTGTCAAAGGTTACGGCTTCAATCACAGCAATACATTTTCTTGTTATAGACGTCTCAGCACCTTTTAGTCCCCAACTGAAGCCAGCGATGAAGATCCATAGCTTTTCAAGTAGGAACAACCGTCGAGGAAAGAAAAATGAATCGAAATATTGGGACAATGCCAGGACCATTTGCATACCAGAGACGTATAGCCACGCCACGTGGGCGGGGGGTGGGGTGCGATTTCTTGAAAATAACGATCTCTTGGGGGGGAGGGGAAGTGTATAAGGAAATAACATTTGATTTAACGAGTCGTACATCATGACGAGGGAGATTTGTTGGCGCGAGGGCTAGAGGTGGAGGTACTTGTTAAAAGATTTGGGGTGTTTCCTTATTCATGTAATATCCACCCGCTGGCTGGTCGCCTAATGATAAATCGTTGGCGGTCTGAACAAGGAACAATGGTTGTAGACTTGTTTGTGCTTGGTGCGGGCTTAATGGTTGTAGACTTGTTTGTGCTTGGTGCTGGCTATGAAAACGCACACACACACACACACACACACACAAACAGATTGGAATAGTCAGTTTGTTAGCTATGCCGACCTATGACACGAAAAAATTGAAAGACAATTTATAAATAAAATGAGATGGATATTTCAAAAACTAAAATTTGGATAAAAATTAAGTTATTAACAGAAAGTCATGGTTTATGATGTGATTTGGTGATCAATAAGTTATTGCAGATTGATGAGTTATTGCTGATTAATGAGTTATCTTATGTGTTACAGACGCTGTTTTTATATAGAAGATTATTGCGTCCTACATTTATCCATTTTTTGTGTTTAGTCCTGCATTTTTATTAGAGTTTTAAATGATGATAAAGTGTTGGCTTTCCTGGTTTCTTCACGCAACAGTTCGCCATCCAATATCCGGACGGGAGGAAGTAACACTTGTATAATGTGTTAGTTCTTGAATACGCAATAAATAAGGTGTTTCTATCCTTAAGTCTATATGAGGATTGTATTAAGTTATCGCCGTGCTGTATTTCTAAATTAGAATTAATCGCTTTATGTATAATTAGTAATTTAGTATTCCATTGTTCTTCTATTCTCTAGTGTTTCAAGGTTCAATGATTTAACTAACATCGTTACTCTTGTCAGTTTTAAATATTCTCCAGTAATGAATCTTGCTACTTTTTTTGAATTTGTTCTAGTTTATCAATGTTTTCTTTGGTGGATGGGTCCCATACAGAAGATGTATATTCTAGTTTAGGTCTCACCAGGGTGAGGTAGCATTTTAGTTTTATATCTTTGCTACATTTGTAAACGTTTCTTTTGATAAAACCTAACGTTTTATTTGATTTTTATAACTTCATTGACATGGGGATTCCATGGTAGTTTCTCATTTATTATGACTCCTAAGTATTTTGCATCTTTAGTTTGGGTTAGTTCTTTTCCATGAATGAAGTATTTTGAATTTATTTGTTTCTTTATCTTTGTTACTCTTAGCAGTTGACATTTTTCTGGGTGGAAGGACATACTCCAGTTAGTTTCCCATTTTATTAATTCATCTAAGTCTTTTTGTAAATTTTGCTATCTTGTCCTGATTTAATTGTTCTATAGATTATACAATCATCAGCAAATAACCTAACTTTAGTTCCTGTTGAGATATTGTTGGGTAAATCATTTATATAAATTAAAAATAGTAAGGGACCTAGGACAGTTCCTTGTGGAACTCCTGAGTTAACCTTTATTGGTGTAGATTTAGATCTATTAATTATTACAGTTTGCTTCTTATCCAAAAGGAAGTCTTGGATCCAATGATGTAAGGGACCTGAGATTCCAAAGTATTTAAGTTGTTTAAGTTAACTAAGATGATGAACTTTGTCAAATGCTTTTGAAAAGTCTAGTAATATTGTATCTATTTGATCATTATTGTCTAAGCCTTTTGAAAGCTATTCTTTATGATGTGATTTGATGATAAATCAGTTATTGCTGGTTGATGAGTTATTGCTGATTGATAAATTATTCTGATTGATGAGTTATTGCTTATTGATGAGTTATTGCATATTGATGAGTTATTGCTAATTGATGAGTTATTGCTGCTTGATGAGTTATTGCTCAATGATGAGTTATTGCTGGTTGATGAGTATTTGCTGATTGATGAGTTATAGATGAGTTATTGCTGATTGATGAGTTATTGCTGATTGATGAGTATTTGCTGATTGATGAGTTATAGATGAGTTATTGCTGATTGATGAGTTATTGCTGATTGATGAGTTATTGCTGATTGATGGGTTATTGCTGTTTTATGAGTTATTGCTGATTGATACGTTATTGCTGATTGATGAGTTATTGCTCAAAGATGAGTTATTGCTAGTTGATGAGTATTTGCTGATTGATGAGTTATAGATGAGTTATTGCTGATTGATGAGTTATTGCTGATTGATGAGTTATTGCTGATTGATGAGTTATTGCTGTTGTATGAGTTATTGCTGATTGATACGTTATTGCTTATTGATGACTTATTGCTGATTGATGAGTTATTGCTGATTGATGACTTATTGTTGATTGATGAGTTTTGCTGATTGATGAGTTATTGCTAAATTATGAGTTATTGTTAAATGATGAGTTATTGCTGATCAATCATGGTTTTTAGTAAAATTTCTCTCCTTTGAAATGTTCTTCTTTAACTTTCTATCTTATTTTATTCTGGTTCCCCCTTTTTCTCTCTTACACCTCTAATAAACTCCTCCTCATAACCTAATAATACTAATTATTACTATTATTACCCCCACTCTCTCCACTCCAGCCATCTGTATCTTTTTGAGTCTTCGGTCTTCGTCTCTCATAATTTTTATTTTACTTATGCTGTCCATTACTCCTTTAACATAATATCATTTACCGTTTCTCTCTTTTTATTTGATTTTGATTGGTTTAGGCACATATGAAGCACTCGTGTTTTATTAGCATTTTCATTTCCGTGGGGAACCAAGCGATAACAAATGTCTATATTTATCATGACAAAAATGTTCTCTGACAGCACAGATGACAGGAGAATGCTAACTTTTATCTTGATAAATGAAATCTACCCAAGAGAAATGTAATGCGCCGCTACAAAAATGTTCTCTGACAGCACAGATGACAGGAGAATGCTAACTTTGATCTTGATAAATGAAATCTAGACAAGAGAAATGTAATGCTCCGCTACAAAAATGTTCTCTGACAGCACAGATGACAGGAGAATGCAAACTTTGATCTTGATAAATGAAATCTACACAAGAGAAATGTAATGCGCCGCTACAAAAATGTTATCTGACAGCACAGATGACAGGAGAATGCTAACTTTGATCTTGATAAATGAAATCTACACAAGAGAAATGTAATGCTCCGCTACAAAAATGTTCTCTGACAGCACAGATGACAGGAGAATGCTAACTTTGATCTTGATAAATGAAATCTACACAAGAGAAATGTAATGCGCCGCTAGAAGACTATTTGAGTTTAAATAACTTTGTGAACTTCTGAATGAATTTACGGTTCAGGAGGTATAAATGATTTCTCTGTTTGGTTACACACTGCAACTTTTTATAGTTTGATTATTTCTCTGTTTGGTTACACACTGCAACTTTTTATAGTTTGATTATTTCTCTGTTTGATTACACACTGCAACTTTTTATAGTTTGATTATTTATCTGTTTGGTTACACACTGCAACTTTTTATAGTTTGATTATTTCTCTGTTTGGCTACACACTGCAACTTTTTATAGTTTCATTTTTTCTCTGTTTGGTTACACACTGAAACTTTTTAAAGTTTGATTATTTCTCTGTTTGGTTACACACTGCAACTTTTTATAGTTTGATTATTTCTCTGTTTGGTTACACACTGCAACTTTTTATAGTTTGATTAATTCTCTGTTTGGTTACACACTGCAACTTTTTATAGTTTGATTATTTCTCTGTTTGGTTACACACTGCAATTTTTTATATTTTGATTATTTCTCTGTTTGGTTACACACTGCAACTTTTTATAGTTTGCTTATTTCTCTGTTTGGTTACACACTGCAACTTTTTAAAGTTTGATTATTTTTTCTTGTTTTTAAAATATTTTTAAAATTTATTTTTTATTTGATTTTAGTTTCTTTTGGATTTGGTCACTGGGATCCGCTTTTTACTGACAAACACATTTAATCTGTTTAATAGATTTCTTTTACAATGTTAATTTCTCTGGCATCTTCTTTTTTTTCAACAGAATTATGTCAAATTTATTTTGTGTGCTTTTTTAAATGTCCACTACTTTGTTCAAAAGCGCAACGATGCGCAGAAGGAAACCAAACCCAACATACGACATCACATGACTTAAATCTTTGATCAAATCCGTAATTCATCCTTATATCCAGTAGCCACTGTTTAAATTACCGTTTATATAACTCAGGTTTAAAACGGCATTATGGGCCCCCAGCCCCTATTAAATCTTTGATCAAGTCATTTAAATGTATTTGTTTTCTCAAATCCATGTTGGTGTTTATTCATCCACTAGTCGGTGCGCCCCTGGGAGCCAACTAATAAACTAAGAATCCTAAAGCGGCCCAGACGAGATGTCATGGAGGAAGTGTGGCGGAAAATGTAATTGATGGATAGGCCAACATGAAAGTATTTACATCACACACCAAAAAAAATGAAAGCAATCCATAAGATTAAATTCACTAGAGTAATCAACCGCCGGTCTTGGCATTCTGGGAATTCTGTAACATAGGCGTATACAGATGAAACATCATGGAAGGATCAGCGTAATGTTACAGTTTGGCGCCCCAATATCACAAAGGTGCGCTGAGATCTTTGTGCAAACTTTTTTTAAACCGAAAATTTCAAAGAAAGTTTTTTTTTTTTTTACATCGACAGTTTGTTTTTATAGAGAATTTTTCTGTATTTATTTGCTTGTTTTCTCGAGTTTAATACACAATAATACATGCTATACTATAGCAAAAAACATTAAGACCTAGCACCTGCTGTCAATTTACTTCACGTACAGGTTAACTCAAACCATCACAACAATCCCATCTCCATCATAACCAAACACTGCTCCTCTAACGTCGTCGCCTATGCATCAAACACCCCCCCCCTCTTGGATACCTCACCTACCTCCCCCAAAAATAACTCCCACAGTTTTGTAGGATAACATCTCTAGATCACTCTCCTGTTACTATGATAACATCTCTTGATCACTCTCCTATTTCTTTTCTCTTTCAGATAAGCCTCCCCTCGACTGCGTGTCCAGTTGTTTGTGACTAGGTTGGGCCCAGTGGGAACGTGTTAGCGTCATGTTATCACGCAACATAAACCCTTGTTTAATGGCCGGGATCTTCGTTACCGTCGGCCGCAGACAATTATAGGGTTGGTGGTCACAAACGACGGTCAGGACGGTTCATCAGATCCCACCCCACCCTCCCCCACACACTTCCGGTGATATCTAACGGTGCGGGACTGTAAAGTCCATCGTCTGATGCTAGATAGCGGATCCAAGTGGTCAGGGAGAAGGGGTAGAACGGGTAGAGGATATTGCTGTACTTTTTGGTTGTGATTACGTCATTAACATTTCATCTTTACTACTCTCATGAGAGGGTTCAGCAACGTTTATCGTACTTTTGTGCAGAGCCAATACTCGAATAAAGGAGACTAAATGTTTTGGTAAAACATAATTGTGAAACTTTGATGGTCAAAAGATTTAATACACAATCATATAACGCCTTTTCCACAGTATCAAAATCCAAATAAAATATTTGTGAATAAATTTTTACAAAATAATATTCCTGTGAAATAATTTCCGAAAGCTCTCATATTAATAATAATTTTTTTTTTAAATACATAAAGATAAATTAAATTAGGAGCTACAATTTAACAGTAAAAAAGGACACACTTTTTTCATGGTGACCCGCACAGTCTATTGCAGTGGTTCTCAAGCCACTCCAGTTCTTGAGATTCACGGACATCTTAAAAAAAGGTGTGTCTTAGCCATGGGATACTACAAAAACTTTTTTTACTGCCATGCTGGAACTTTATATATAATTATATTGTGTATATACCTAGTTACTAGTATACATGAAAGTTAAACTATACTAAATTGATACGTTTTGCGTGATCCAAAAACAATATTGTTTGGAAACAGGTTGAGAATTGCTTTCATTTGCAACCAAGCAATGTCACTTACATTAGTAGTTTACTTCTGGTCTTATTCGATGGTTATTGCTTATTATAAAAAAAAATCATAAACAGTAGTTAGTATAGTAGGACTTCTATTTTAGTTTATTTATTGCAAGCCTTGAGTTTGTATATTTAAGCACAGTACGTCAAAACGAGATGTAATACCTGAAAAATGCCTTCGTAGTTCAACTTCAAGTGGGAAACGATGTTTTGTTTTGATTTTAACCAATTCAGGAAATACACAATCACAAAGAAATGATGTTGCAAAGATTACAATATTTTAAACGTTTTCTGAGAAAGTTCTAAAACTTCACTAAGCTCACTAACTGAAGTACTTTAAACTTTCATCAAGCTCACTAACTTAAGTACTCTAAAGTTTCATCAAGCTCATTATCTGAAGTACTCTAAAGTTTCATCTAGCTCACTATCTGAAGTACTCTAGAGTTCCATCAATCTCACTATCTGAAGTACTCTAGAGTTACATCAAGCTCACTATCTGAAGTACTCTAGAGTTCCATCAAGCTCACTATCTGAAGTACTCTAGAGTTCCATCAAGCTCATTATCTGAAGTACTCTAGAGCTCCATCAAGCTCACTATCTGAAGTACTCTAGAGCTCCATCAAGCTCACAACCTGAAGTACTCTAGAGTTACATCAAGCTCACTATCTGAAGAAACATACTCAAAGTAGTATCGCTCAAAGTAGTATCGCTCAAAGTAGTATCGCTCAAAGTAGTATCGCTCAAAGTAGTATCGCTCAAAGTAGTATCGCTCAAAGTTGTATCGCTCAAAGTAGTATCGCTCAAAGAAGTATCGCTCAAAGTAGTATCGCTCAAAGTAGTATCGCTAGTCAGTACAATGAGTTCGTTTAATTCCGATGTTGGTAAATTTAATGTGTGAAAGAAACGGACCGTCATATAGCAATTCCAATTTTTCTTTCTGGAACGGCATTTGATTCATACACAGATTGTAACGCTAAGAACGAGGAATCATTGCTTTTGTTCTCATTTGATTCATACACAGATTTTAACGCTAAGAACGAGGAAGCATTGCTTTTGTTCTCATTTGATTCATACACAGATTGTAACGCTAAGAACGAGGAATCATTGCTTTTGTTCTCATGTTCGGTTGTTTTCTTTATTAAAAATTTATCCATGTGTTTAATTAATTTCATTAAGTTATCACTTGTATGATTATAATAATATAAAATTAAGACTAACTTACTTAACGTTTTCAAAAAATAGTTCTGTAAAAAATATAACAACTATTTTTACCTAGTACCATGTAGATTTCATGTAATTACTGGTAAAATTAAAGTAAACATAGAATCAAAACATTTTGTTTTCGGCGCTCTGCCATCACACGATTAAAATTCATCAATATATTCAAAATTTATAACTTTTCGTGTTTTTAATTTAAAAAATCGAAAATTTCATTCTTTGCTAGCGGACCATTAGGCATATCTCCGCGGATTACATGTTGAAAAACACTGGCCAATTGTACCTAAGTTTTTATTTTCAGCATCAATTCATTTTGTGTTTTTGTGCCTTACAAGACAGCTGTCACAGATGTGATGATATGTAAATGCATGTTACATAACTGCTATATTGATTCTATGTTATATTACTTTATGACTTATTCAATGTTATACGAGTAAAACCTAATAAACCTGGCTTAAATATTACGCGCAGTGTAATATACAAGACCAGACGAAATTTGAGGATGACACTAGAGGCAATGCTATGAAAAATCTTCAATATTTTGCATCAGTAATACAATTGTCTGTATATCTTTTATAATTACAAATGTTATACGAGCTCAAATAAAATGATGTAGATCGCAATGACATTAGTAATTTTTATCCTATATAGATTTGTACTATGAGACGTTTCTTTTTATAAATAATAAGAAAAATACTTTTAGAAATGTGAAGATTTAATCTAAGGACATAAACTGGATTCCTGCTTAAAGAGATTGAAATAGACTGTAAGTATTTTTTACACATATTTTTTATTTATTATGTGAATCTTATTAGAATATCGACACCCACAGATTCCTTTAAAAATGGTCTTTTGGACGACAGTCTGTCTCTGTGATGTTTTCTGTATGCCAAAAAATAAAATCATAGTGAGGAACAATATAAATTGACTAAATTTACATCATCTATGATGCCCTGTGACTCCTTATAATAGACTGGCCTACACAGACTCACATTCCACACTGCTTGTCAGCGTCTGTTCCTTCTATTGATCACATACGAAGCTATTACCTCCATCTAACCTTTGACGTCATGTTTGCGTTCTATGAATCCTGCTCTCTATTGAGCGGGCAAATAAGGTCGTATTGAAATGATCAACAAGATGGACACCGGGATGTTATTTCGGTAACGTCAGCATGTTATTATTTCTTGGTCCAGTGTGATCAATTTATGTTGAGTGGCTCCCCTTTAAACATTCGAATATGTTCAATGTACGTTCCAGAGTCAAGATGGCGCACTAACTGATTCTGGCTTGATTCCAGGTAGCTGGCGGCTGGTAAAAGAAATAATGGAATCTGATTCTCATTTCAAGAATGTTTAATATGGCTCTAATTAGGGCTGCGGAAATAAACGATTAATTTCTCAATTAATCAGTAAAATATTTATCGATTAAAATTATTTAATCGATAAAATAGCGATTAAAAGTAAAGAAAATATATAAAACAATTTTTTCGATTTATCAATAAATATTTAATTATTAATAATTAAAAATAATTTGTTTTTTAAGCAAAAACTTCTCCTTTTAACAAAAACAAAAAAGATTTTTAATGGGTAAACTTTAAAATAAGCAGTTTTTATAAGGAAAATGATATTTTTAAAAAAAACATTGTTTTAACTCAATTAACAATAACAAAATTAAAATTCATTGACATTAAATTGAACTACTTATATTTAAATATATATCCTAATTTTTTTTTATTGAATACTTAAGTAATGGGCATTTTAAGAAATTTTAAGTTTAATGACGTCATACATCTTATTTTCAGCTTTAACAATATTATCAATTGATGATTGGGTAATTTTTCAAAAGTTAACGTTTAAATTTAAATTAATCGATAACAGCCCTAGATCTAATAAATAATTGGCCTTACCGGAATTTTTTTAAAATTAGCTGATATACGGATAAAATTCACGAAATCAAACCAATAAATTGTATGATTGTATTGAAATTGACCACAAGAGTTTTTAAAACTTTAAGTATCATATTGTTTCAACAAAGTTTTCACCCCCTAGTTTCATTTCTCTGGCGACATTATAGCAATAAAATAAATTTGCCGTGACTCCCAATAATGGAATGTTACGAGTTCTAGCACATCCGGGGATTTCTTGTTCTGATTGAAGAGGGATTTAGAACACCATCCCAGCCCACAGATGAACGGCGAGCCAGCAGCCTTAAGACCCAAATGGTCACAGGTTGGTCAGTCAAGTGGCGGTGATTTGTAGTCGGTAGTAATCCGGGCTGAATTCATCTCAATATCATCAACTCCTTGATTTACGGACTGTGTCGGTCTGGCAGTGGTGCCCCGGTGTCGAGGTGGTTTATGGTTGGGGCAACTTTGTCATGAACTGGCTTGGCAGTGACGCCTTAGTCATGGGCCGTTGTGGTATAGGAGTGACAGCTTAGAAATGGGCCTTTGTCGTATAGGAGTAACAGCTTAGTAATGGGCCTCTGTGGTATAAGAGTGACAGCTTAGAAATGGGCCTTTGTGGTATAGCAGTGACAGCTTATAGTTATGGGCCATTGTGGTATAGCAGTGACAGCTTAGTTATGGGCCATTGTGGTATAGCAGTGACAGCTTACTCAGGGGCTGTTGTGGTCTATAAATAAGTATTCAATTTGAAATAGAGTCAAACTCGACGTTTGAAAATGGATTTATTGAGTGTGTGTGTGTCTGATGGGGGTTGTTGTGGTGGGCATATTCAGTGGCGTCCTGAGGGGGGGCGGGGGGCGGGCCGCCCCGGGTGACACCATCAGGGGGGTGACACCAAAGCCTAAAAATTTACTGTTCGATTTTATGTCAGAAAAACAAAGAATAAACATTTCTTTCAACTAGAAAGAAAGTAAGAAATACGATGATATACATTAAACACAAAGATTTTAATTTTTTAAAAATCAGTTAACTTGCAATAATAAAAAAAATTCCAGCACACATACAACATTAAAACAAAAAAGAAAAAAAAAAAA